>JAMYXO010006657.1:5000-7500 GCA_033310375.1 Conus canariensis | reverse complement strand
TGGTTTTTGTATCTTTCTTTGTTGAATGATTGTTTATGGTTTGCATATCTAGTTTTGAATTGGTTTTCCGTGACACCTACATATGTTTCTTTTGCGTTCTCTGATGTTACAGTGGCTTGGTACACAATGTTGTTATAAAGGCATTTGTTGCTTAGGGGGCACTGTTCTTTTTTGGTACAGTTACAAGATTTCCTTTCGTTACCCTCCTTTTTTTCTGTGCTGCTTTTCATTTTGTTTGCTGAATCGATGGCATTTTTAAGGTTCGGCATACATGAATATGATAATTTGATGTTGTTTTTGTTGAATATCTTAAATAATTTATGGTCTTTTGGGAAAGATGATGTCAAGATTTTAAAGAATTCTTTCCCTACATTTGTTTTAACTCTTGCATCATATGGGGGATTGTACCATGTGATATTCCTTTTCCTGTTCTTTCTGCATCTTTTTGTATCATTGTCTGGATCGTATCGTAGTTTGTAATTGTAGCCATTTTTATGTAACGCCTCTTGGTATTCAGCTGTAGCATTGTTGAATACTGTTTCGTTACATGACAAATTGGATAGTCTTTTATTTATGCTTTTGGGTATTGTTTTCAGTATGGAGGGTGGGTGATTGCTTTTGATGTTTACATAAACAGGCGTGTCATTTGGTTTCTTGTATGGTTTATATGTGTGTTGGTTGAGGTCTAACGTTATGTCTAAATAGTTCACTATCTTTTTGTTTGCTTCTATTGTGATTTTTAAGTTTTGGTTGTGGAAAATTTTACACAATTCTTTTTTCTTATTTTCAATATTTCTAGGGTTGTCATTCAGAGCGGCAAGGCCGTCATCCCTGTACAGTCCAGTTTGTTTTCCAAGTTTTTTTTTGAATATTGGATAACATGAATAGTCCGACAAGTTCGCAAGTTTCGGCACCATCATATGATCCCATTGTGACATCGAAAGTTGAATTCCTGCTTGTGTTCTTAATCCAGGTTTCATTTTTATTGTGCAGTAAAGTTTTCTTTGTGTGGAAAATGATTTCCATTTTTGACCCTGATATTTCTGTGTACCTGTTGGCAAATTTTATAGCTTTAGTTAGTAGCTTTTCATCTATAGATGGGTAGAAATCTACTATGTCAAATGTTATTTTTTTTAAAAAACTGTATTTTCTTGTTTATTGAGGTTTTTTGAACCATTGTATTACTTCATATGTGTTTTTCCAGAGATTGAGTTCAGTGTTTTCTTTTATGTTTTTTATGGTTTTCTCTAAGATTTTTTTTACTAATTTTCCCTAGTTCAGATTTGGAAGGGTTTATCAGTCTACATGTTGGGTTGTTCAAGAAATTGGGTTTGTGGTCTTTAAGTGTAATAAAGGCTTCTCTAGCTGCTGTGGTCTCTACTCTGTCACTTAGGTCCATTTGGTGCACAAGTTCCTTTTCTTTCTTTATGATGTGATCATATGTAGCCTTGTCAGCCTTTCTGTAATTTTTCTGGATATTTTTATCAAGGAGTTTTGAGTACTCTTCAGGTTCTATTTTGTAAAAGTTATTGGTTTTATCCGCCTTCACAAATATTTTGTTGTCATTTTGAATTTGTTTAATTTCCTTTTCTAACGCTGATTGAAATTTGTTATTAGATTTTTTGAATTCTATGTTGGCTAACATTCTTCTCATTTTTTCTTCAAATGTTTTCATTTCTTCAATGGCTGGTGGTACTCGCCATGACTTGAAGTCGTATGTATTTTTATCCTCTTTTTTAGCGTTGGGGTTTAAAAAGAAAAATGCTTTCCGTCTCATATTTTTGATGAATTTTTCCGTTTGTCCTATCATTTTCTTCATGTAGCACTGGGGTTTAGCTAACGGAATGTTTTTGATGGATTGTTTAAAGTTGATTTTTTCCATTTTAAAATTTGCTGATTCAAAGTGCTCAACGTATGGAGCAGTTAAGAGAATGGTACTGAGGATCAGCGCAATCTTAAAAACAGTGCTCAACCACAGTGGGAGCGACATTTGTTATATTAAAAGCAAGTTAAAATCAAGCTTCTAAAAACATCTACAAATTTGTTTCACGCTGTGCGGTCGTCAGGATGTGATGAGCTTGTGTTGCCAGTGCCACGTATATATATAGCTAGCTGGTTTGCTGTTGTTGTTTTTCCGTGCTACATGTGTTTCTCAGGTGTTAGTTTTTTTCGCTGATAGGAACTTCCATCTGTGTCTGCAATTGTTAACCATTTCTGTTCTAACATTTAGAGTTGCCAACTGTGGTTTACATAGTATAATGTATTTCTCTGTTAGGCATAGATTGCATTTTTTTGAAATGTTGTTGTATTTACTCAATTCTGCTTGGGTTTTGTATCTTTCTTTGTTGAATGATTGTTTATGGTTTGCATATCTAGTTTTGAATTGGTTTTCCGTGATACCTACATATGTTTCTTTTGCGTTCTCTGATGTTACAGTGGCTTGGTACACAATGTTGTTATAAAGGCATTTGTTGCTTAGGGGGCACTGTTCTTTTTTGGT
>JAMYXO010006657.1:0-2500 GCA_033310375.1 Conus canariensis | reverse complement strand
TGTGTGTGTGTGTGTGTGTGTGTGTGTGTGTGTGTGTGTGTGTGTGTGTGTGTGTGTGTGTGTGTGTGTGTGTGTGTTGGTGGTGTGTGTGTGCTGTTGTGTCGTCGTGTGTGCGGCGTGTGGTGTGCGCTGTGTGTGTGTGTGTGTGTGTGTGTGTGTGTGTGTGTGTGTTGTGTGTGTGTGTGTGTGTGGTGTGTGGTGTGTGTTGTGTGTGTGTGTGGTGTGTGTGTGTGTGTGTGTGGCCGCATAGTGTGATGTGTGGGCGTTCGTTCATATCCCTCAAATTTACAATGGAGTAACTGACTCATAAGGCGAACAATCTCCAACGTACGGTGCATATTTTACGAATTAATGAACCACTCATTCTAGAGTTCTGGAGCGTCTTCTCACCCCCTACCCCCCCCCCCACCCCCCACGACCCCCAACCATCTATCCCGACGACCTGTTACGGATTATCTTCTTTGGACTGTGGGTTATGAGGCAGCGACGGGATAAATCTGGAAGTTGCCGTATCTGAAAAAAACTGGGATGAGTCGACAGGACTAAATTATAAATGAAAACAGAGCTGAGAGTCACACATATTCCTTACGCAATACACAGTCAAAGTACGCAAAAAAAAGAGACCAAAATGCACAGAATATTTTTTTAATGAGAGAGAGAGAGAGAGAGAGAGAGAGAGAGAGAGAGAGAGAGAGAGAGAGAGAGACGTGGTTAAGAAGATAAGAAATAGGGTGGATCGGAGCGGTATTACATTACAGCCCTCGAAAGGTCTCGTTAAATGATCAGTTCGATTGTTAATTTATTCATTTATTCATCTAGTTATTATGTATGTTTATATGTATATATGTATGTATGGATGGATGTATGCATGTATGTATGTATGTATGTATGTATTAATGCATGTATATCTCTATGTATGTATGCATGTTTGTACGTGTTTACTTATTATTTATTTACCAATTCATATTTCTAATTCATCTACTTATTTATTCATTCACGTATTCATTTTCATTTAAAGTAAATTCCGCGAAAAACTATTACATCACAATAATTTTCTCTACCATACAGACAGAGATGGTTTGTACATGCAGCAGATGTATATTCTTGTTTTGACGTGTTTCATCTCCACGTTTTGGAGGAAAAAAATGCATAAGTACAAAATCAAAATAAAAGGATCTTCGTATACCTTAAATACAGGAGCAAATTACTGTCACGCTCTTATTCCTGTCCCAAAGATTATGACGGTCTTTTTTTAGTAGGGGGGAGGGGGGGAGGGGGGGCAGATACGGTGGGGGGGGGGGGGGGCATCATCTGTGCAACTCTTGTGGTGCTACCCCCACGTCATTCATTTTGGCTCCCCACCTGCAGTCACATCCTAGCTTGTTCCATCGTAGCCCTGGGAACAGCAGTTCACAGAGAGTGTGAATGTGGAGTGGCTCCCCATCTGCAGTCCTATCCCACCTTGTTTCATCGCGGCCCTGGGAACAGCAGTTCACAGAGAGTGTGAATGTGGAGTGGCCTCCAGGCAACCCGTCAGACCAGACTTAGCACTGACCTTTCGATGGCACTAAGCGACACCTGTTCTCGTGCAGCATGTGCAGGACACCGTCTCCTTAGCCTCCTTCTGATCGTATTATTCGTTTAGAAACAGAGCCAGTGTAAGTGAGCGTCACCCTCCATAGTGCGCCACCACGTTCGTCCTACGACAATCCTTAGGAACTTGCCTGTATCAGCGACCTCCACGTGAACTCATCAAAGGCTGAGACGTGGAGAAGACATGGCAACAGAAGTCATCATGAGAAAGAAGGGCACAAGGGCCACAGAATTTTTCACATTTTGTCATGCTTATTAAAGAGGACGAAGATAAGGAAATGATGCCGTGGAGTTCAATTTAGGTTTGAGACGACATGATGGAGCTGTACTCTACGCTTACTTTCCTGATGTATCCTGGCGTCAACCAGGTCCGAGATATACAGACACCTGCAGTGCTGGTTTGGTAATTTGAGCTACATTCTTCAGGACGCACCCAATTAGTGGCGGAATTTCGACTAAGTGGTGCAAGCCTTCCTTAATGAAGCCATAGCAAATGTAATTCTGGATGGGAGCTAATGCTACGCCACCAGTCTCTCAAATACGTTGGTTGATGATGATCTGACCTATCCTCTGCATCTCGCCACACACTCCCACAGCTTTCAGCGCATCTGGAGAGGTTCTGTCCCTCTGGTCAGCACTGTGTGGACACTCCTGTAGAACATGCTGCGCTGTCTGCACTATCTGCCAGCACTGACGATAACAGGTAGGGTCAGTCTTCAGACTATGTTACACAGGGCTGTCCAGTCTTTGAATGTCCTGTAGAAAACGTGAAGATGATGATCTGGTCAACTCTGTCCAGGTTACAGTCTCCCTTTCTCTGGCCTCTGTCTCTGGAATATTACTGATCTGGTACACCTGCCGATAGAAGACGGGGTGGGATAGGTGGGTAGGTAGGGGGGGGGGGGGG
>JAMYXO010006656.1:0-13259 GCA_033310375.1 Conus canariensis | reverse complement strand
AAAACAAGTTTCTAAGTTTTGGACTAGGCATTACTTTAGTATGTTATGTTTGACAGTATAATCCAATGCCAAACTTGATGACATCTATCAAGATGTGAATGGAGTATTTCTATTGTAACAGTTTATTTGCCACAATTTGGGTAAAAACGGTTAAGATGCTTGATTAACATTCTATTTTAAAACAATATGACTTTTTGCCAGTATTCAATACTATCTGTTAAATGATCACTGAACTTTACCTTCTGACAGAAAAAAAAAAAACCAGTATGCCTATACTGAGTGAAAAATGTTAAAATGACTTATGAATACTGTTGATTTTTCTTAATATTTTGTAGTGAGGTGACTGTAAGTCCTAATCAACATGTATATTTGAGCGGGTGTATGCTAAGTTACTTCAACTTACAATGTGTAAGAAAAAATGGAAAGTTGTTTGCTTTCGATTGTTTAGCATTTTATTACTGTCTCCTACCACTTGTTAAAACCCCACTCAAAATCTGAGTGAAGAGCTAACATGGAGACTGAAAATTATGGCATATATTTAAACGTTAGTCTAATCCTTTGGTCATCTGAATCTTACATATTTAGTGAAACCGGAGGGAAAAGTATGAGAACTCGACAAGCCGACTCAGCATTTTTAAAACTGCAAAGCAGGTTCTGTTTTGTGAGCAGCCCCTGGCTATCACACCCCTGCCCGAGCTGCTTGCTGTTTGCCCAGCCAGCCCCCAAAAGAATCAGAGGTGGACCAGTCACCAGCAACTGGAGAGAGATCAAAACCCCCTCTCCAACAAACAGATAAATTCTGATATTCCAAGTGGACTCCAACTCAGCTCATCCCGGAACTTCCCCTCTCTTAATGATGAGATAACACAGGAAAAAAGGCAGCCCAAACAAAGACTGATTTGACTGAAACTGATTTGTAAATTTCAGCCTTGTATAAACAAGTAAAGTTGATGTATGAAAGTACACATAACTTGTGTCCGTTCTTTGTTGTTCATACATATTAAAATGTTTCAAAAGTACTTGATTTGTCATTCAGAACTAACAAGTGCGCACAAGCCCTGGGGAGAATTATTCCTGAGCCCCTTTTGAGTATCTTAACAGTCCCCAGAAAATGAAAATGTCTTTCGATATATTACCAGAACGTTGCTCCTTCCATTACTATAAGAAGACGGTGGGAAATGACATTTTATTATAACTGCAATAGAGAAAACAATCTGAAATCCTTCCCCAGAGGACCACACCTACCCACCCCCAACTCTCGTCACAGGGATAACTGGTTCAAAACTGGACAAAGTTGGATGGGAAAAAGGTGGGGGTAGCTGAAGAACGACTAGACGAAGCAAATGCATTACGGATAGTGACTGTTTCATTTTGAGAAAAAAAAAAAACAAAAAGATGTCAGGAAGTCTTGAAGAGTCATACGTACTGGGAAATATAGCAGTCTTTGTTTTGGCTGTAAAGTTCCCTACACATCTTGCTAACTGAGATCTGTGTTGAGAGAAAAGTTTGTCAGCTGCCCTGAACCAAGTCTGCAAAGTTCCGTTTAATGAAGTTGTACATCTGCTTAAGACCAATGAAACCAGAGGAGCACAAACAGCACTAACACCTTTCTGCTTTAATTAAGACGTTCCATTTTAATAGCTATGGAACCTGAAGACAAAGAAAAAAATGTCTTTGAGATCGCCAGTTTTAAGGGGCTAAAAACAATATTTTGTCGATCGTAATGAAGAAAAATTAAAAGAAATCAGAGGATTCACATCAGAAGAGTCATCTGTTTTTCTTATTATTGTTAATTATGAATACTTACATAGCACCCATCCTCAGCTAGAGTCCAAATCTAAGTGCTTTAAAGCTTCACACTTGTTTCACTACAACGGGTTGGGCCCACCTGGGTATGCCTACTGAAGAGCTGCCAGCTGGCGCTTAATTCAGTTGTTTCCCGTGTCATCCCGTCAATATCCTTTAATATCGTTCACTCAATTTTCCTTCTTCCTTCATTCTTCCATTTCTCACGCGGGGTGCATGCTACGTGTAACATGTCATCCAAAAACCAACGGCCAAACTGGCCTTCTTTCCGAAAGTGGGTGATGGGATTTTACGTGTGTGCAAGATGTTATGGGGTGCGTTCACACATGGAACCTCGTTGCGGGAGTTGTAACGGAAGTTTCCCCCATAGCCGTAAGATGTATACCATGCAGAAGGTAATGTCAGGTGGGTCTGAATTTGACAAACCATGAACAAAGACAGGCAGCGTTACAGGAATTAGAAGACAGATTAGTAGCAATACAGTTTATCATTTAAATTAAAGAAAAGAACAGAAAAAAGTCTGGGAAACGAGCAGCCGGCAGGTGCGCAGCAAAAAAAGCAGGCACCAAACAAAAAGAGATAGGAAAACATTACAGCAAAGAGGCAGACAGCAATGCAGGAAGAGAGGTAGGCAGTAATACAGAAAAGAGTTAAACCGCAATACAGGTAGACAGGCAGATAGCAATACAGGTTGAGAGGCAGGGAATGTTGGAACAGGGCCAGCAGCAAAACAAGAAGAGAAACTCCTCCACTTCTCTGGAAAACTGGCAATAGTCAGGCAGAGAAGCAGGCTGCAAGTAGGAAAGAGAGGCAGGCCGCAAGACAGGCATAGAGGCAGGTGCAAGACAAAGGAGACAGGCAGGGTGCAAGACAGGAAGAGAGGGAGGCTGCCCAAGAAAGGGAGAGAGGCAGGATGCAAGACAGGAAAAGAGGCAGGCTGCAAACACGGAGAGAGGCAGGCTGCAAGATGGGAAGAGAAGCAGGCTGCAAGTCAGGAAGAGAGCAGGCCGCAAGACAGGAAAAGAGGCAGGCTGCCCAAGACAGGAAGAGAGGCAGGCTGCAAGACAGGGAAGAGAGGCAAGTTGCAAGACAGGAAGAGAGGCAGGCTGCAAGACACGGAGAGAGGGCCCGGCTGCAAGATGGAAGAGAAGCAGGCTGCAAGGGAGAAAAGAGGCAGGATGCAAGACAGGGAGAGAGGCAGGCTGCAAGACAGGAAGAGAGGCAGCTGCAAGACAGGAAGAGACGCAGGCTGCAAGACAGGGAAAAGAGGCAGGGCGCAAGACAGGAAAAGAGGCAGGTTCCAAGATAGGAAAAGAGGCAGGCCTGCAAGACAGGAAGAGAGGCAGCCTGTGAGACAGGAAAAAGAGGGAAAGGATGCAAAACAGGAAGAGAGGCAGGATACGAGACAAGGAGAGAGCAGGTTGCAAGACAGGGAGAGAGGCAGGATGCAAGATAGGGAGAGAGGCAGGTTGCAAGACAGGGAGAGAGGCAGGATGCAAGATAGGAGAGAGGCAGGCTACAAGACAGGGAGAGAGGCAGGCTGGGAAGACAGGAAAAACAGGCAGGATGCAAGACAGGAAGAGGAGCAGGCTGCAAGACAGGAAGAGGGCAGGCTGTGAGACAGAAGAGAGGTAGGCTGTGAGACAGCAGGAGAAGCAGGCTGCGAGACGGGAGAGAAGCAGCTGTGAGACAGAAGAGAAGCAGGCTGTGAGACAGGAAGAGAGGCAGGATGCAAGACAAAAAGAGAAGCAGGCTGTGAGACGGGAAGAGAAGCAGGCTGTGAAAACAGGAAGAGAAGCAGGCTGTGAGACAGGAGGAGAAGCAGGCTGCGAGACAGGAGAGAAGCGGGCTGTGAGACAGGAAGAGAGGCAGGATCCAAGACAGGAAGGGGGCAGGCTGCGAGACAGGAAGAGAGGCAGGCTGTGAGACAGGAAGAGAGGCAGGATCCAAGACAGGAAGGGGGGCAGGCTGCAAGACAGAAGAGGGGCAGGATGAAAGGGACAGGAAGAGAGGCGGCTGTGAGACAGGAAGAGAGGCAGGATGCAAGACAGAAAGAGGCAGGATGCAAGACAGGAAGAGAGGCAGGCTGTGAGACAGGAGGAGAAGCAGGCTGCAAGACGGGAAGAGAGGCAGGAATGCAAGACAGGAAGAGAGGTAGGCTGTGAGACAGGAGTAAAGCAGGCTGCGAGACAGGAAGAGAGGCAGGCTGCAAGCCCGGAAGAGAAGCAGGCTGCAATTCGGGAAGAGGGGCAGGCTACAAGCAGGAAAAAGGGGTAGGCTGCAAGCGGGAAAGAAAAGGCAGGCTACAAGACGGGAAGAGAGGCAGGCTAAAAGGCGGGAAGAGAGGCGGCACCCAAGACAAAAAAAAAAAAAAATGAAGGCAGCGATACAGGAAGAGACAGACAGCAGTATAGGAAGAGAGCGGGCGGTGATATCGGAAAGGAAGCAATCACCAATCAAGGAAGAGAGAGGGCAGCGATATTGGAACAGAGGCAGACAGCAATGTGGGAAGAGGACGGGAAAAAGTGCAGAGAGCCGGGGAGCAGCGGCAAAAAGCAATACAGAAAGAAAAAGGGGATGTCAATTGTTACCCTGTTTTTGACTGCTTTCAGACTTTTTATTTGTCCAGAGGCAGGGAAAAAAGGGAAAGAGCAGACAAGGATGTGACAAAAACTACATGTAGAACCAGTGAAATCGTCACAGTGTCCTGGAATAGCGAGACAAAGGATGAGCAGGAAAAAATCTGTAGCTCTCCTCACACATCCGAGATCTGAAATTTTTTTTTTTCCACTAATTTAAAGATAGCATGTGATGCCTTGCCTATTACCGGGCTATATAGGAAAAGTCAAGGAAAAGCCATGAAGTACAACACATTCAAGATTTTTTCGGTACAGTCGGTAAACAGTTTCTTTAGTTCACCAGAGACATACCCTCCCTGCAAATATGTGCCTGAATAAGCTAGACGTTTACTATTTTGACAGAAGACAGACAATTATTACACCATGAAAGCTGTGCCTATTCGAAAAAGCTACCTAGAAAATGAGTATGGGTTTGTGAGACTCATGGAATACGAACGGGGGATGCCGTTGAATTGCCTTAGTAACAGGGTGGGGCTGCAGGGACAAACGGAAATAGGAATAAGGGGATACTGATGACCTACCTCTTTGACAGATATGGGTCAAAAACCCACGAATACAATAGGGAATATCGTTTGCCTGCCTCTTAACAGGATGGGTCTGAGACCCCTAAAAAAGAATGGGGCATACTGTTCATTTTTCCTCTTTAATAAATATGGGTATGAGACCCATGAAATACGAATAGGGCATATTGTTTGCCTGCCTCTTCAACATGTATGGGTCTGAGAACCAAAGAATAAAATGGGGGCATACGTTCATTTACCTCTTTAATAAATATTGGGTCTGAGACCCATGAAATATGTACAGGGACATATCGTTGCCTGTCTCTTTAACAGGTATGGGTCTGAACCCATGAAATAAGACGGGGGCATACTGTTGATTTACCCCTTTTAATAGGTATGGTCTGTGAGACCCAATGAAAATTTTTCAGGGAAAATATCGTTTGCCTGCCCCTTTTACAAGTATGGGTCTGAGACCCACCAAAAATGAATAGGGGCATATTGTTGCCTACCTCTTTTGAGAGGTAGGGTTCTAAGACCCACGAAATACGAATAGTGGCATGTCGTTTGCCTATCTCTTGGAAAGTATGGGTCTGAGACCACAAAAATTTGAAAAAAAAAAAAAAAGGCATACCATTGATCTGCATCTTTAACAGGTGTGGGTCTGTGAGACCCACAAAATACTAACGTGGATAAATGACGAGTCACGCTGAACTTTTGACGGAAGGTTGCCAAAATGTTGTACCTACCTAATACCAGGAGATAATCAAAGCATATTGTGAACAGAGGGTGATGATGAAGCAAAAAAAACCCCCAAAAATTTTAAAAAAAAAAGAAAAGTTAAAAAAGATACAGAAAAAGAAAGCAGATCCAGATTACTACAGTTATGGGCCATGCGCTAATTAGATATAACCACGTCAAATGCAGATTGATTTTAAATGAAAATGTACACGAAGAATTAACTATGAATTATAATTCTTCTCCCCTCTCTCTCTCCCCCCCTCTCTCTCCCCTCTCTCTCTCTCTCTCTCTCTCTCTCTTTACACACGCACGATGCACACGAACACCCAAGAAACTGCCACGCCACAGCGCCGGATTTTGTTATCGTGCTGTTTCCCTTCAGAGTCAGGGAGTGGGCGTGCCTTATTGCTAGAATGCCTTTGATCAGTAGCTAATTAGTTGGCTAAAACCGTGGGAATACCTATTACTGTTGGTACGGTTGACGCTTTGCTGTCCCAGTATCTCTTGCCTGATAAGTGGCACAAGAGTTTCACCTTCTTAAATAAGAAAAAAGTAGGGTAACTCTTGTCCCCAAAAAGACCTAACTCGGGGTAACTTTTATTCAAGACTGGCACAGCCTTTTAAAACTTGAATAAAGTCAGATATTTGTCTGACCCCGCCCCCCAGAGCCCCTTCGGAGTAACCCCACCTCCCCACCCCGCCCTGAATTCGGGAAACCCTGTTCCCTTCATCCCCCACCCCACCCCTTACCTCGTTCCTAATAGGCAGAAATCTCATTTTGGGCACCAGGCGTAAAAATGCGCCAAATGTTTTGTGTGATACCGGCCAAAATAAAAAATGATACTCCAAAATTGATACCAAATCACCACCACCAACCCCTACTTTTTACAAAATGAAAGAGGACAAACCCCCCCCCCCCCTCCCGCACACACCCCAAAACTACACCGGTTTTACAAATTTAGCAGAGACTTCCCATGTTTCCCGCTTTTACAAACACTCTCCCCCCCCCCCTCTGCCCTCCCTTTCCACAGTTTTTACAAAATCTTTCAGAGTTTCCCCCCCTTTGTCTACTGAGGACGACTACTCCCAAACCCTCTTTAGTGATTCCCCGCCCTTCATCAGAATGATCCGGGCCCCGATCCTTCCTTTCAGTCTTGATTTCTTGTTGTATTTCTTAAAAAGACTGTTGACTCCACCGTCATACACTCTCTCACTCTCATTTTTTTTTTTTAAATCTCTTTTTGCATGCTTCTACAAATTCTTGCTTTGTCTTATTTTGTATTGTTGACCCAACTCGGGGGAAGACTGGATGTCAAAAAAGATTTACTATCCTCTATTTTGGTTTGTCTTATCTTGTTTCTCCCCTTCCTCTCTCCTTTTCCTCGCCTTCCCAAACCTCTCTCCCCTCTCTCTCCGCTTATTTGAAGGCCATTTCTTTCCTCATTAGAAAATGTATGTGGAAAGGGTTTGCAAAGAGTGTGGTAGAGAGAAATGATGATGGAGTATGTGACACACCATATGGTGATGAAAGGCTTAATCGCAACAATTGCTGTAACGACCCTTTAAAGATTGGGGTCACTTTTGTGAGTAACTGAATCATATTATGGCTGCCAGCTTGAAGAGGACGTTTGCCGGGGTGTTGTAGAGTAAATTAAAGTAGGCACCCTTTTCGTTTATGAGGCCCTGAAGCTGATCAAATAAAGTTTTCTTTCTGATTTTTTTTATCTTGGGAAATCAGTGTCATCGAATTTTGTGCCCCAAAAATGCCAACCAGTTTAATTAAATTTAACTGTTCACTTTTTAGGCAGAATTTGCTTTAAAATAAATGGCACAGAGATTATGAAGTGCGCTGGTCCCAAAAAAAGCTCTTTTCAGACAGACGCTATAAGTTGTTTTGAACTTTTTCGTGTCGAAATTTCTTCAGTGCCCGTTAGGATACTGCTATGTGGTTCCAAGCAGACAGAATAAAGGTTTTTAAAAAAAATGGATCAAATTTTTTTCTCCAGCTGGCACAAAAATACAGTCACGGTCAGCATGAAGGCCGGGGGTGGGTTTTGGGGGTCCTCTAGGGGGAAGGACTCAGTTTGTTTTTCAAATTGCAGTTATAATAAAAGGGTCATTTCCCACCGTCTCTTTTAAACTAGAAAGGGAAAAGGAAAGCCATCGGGTAATAGTCTTCGAAAGAAAATTTTCATTTTCTCGGGGACGGGTTTAAAGATACTAAAAAAGGGGCTCGGGAAAAAATTCCCCCCGGGCTTTTTGCGCACTTGTTTTTCTAAATTGACAAATAAAGAGATACTTTTGAAAAAATTTTAAAACTGTATGAACAAAAAGGGGAAGGGACACAATTTTTGTGTACTTTCATACATCAACTTTACTTGTTTATACAAGGTGAAAAAATCAAATCAGTTTCAGTCAAATCATCTTTTTTTGGGCTCCCCTTTTTTCCCTTTGTGTTATCTAAATCAAAAAGAGAGGGGAAATTTCCCGGTTTGGGGCTGATTTTGGAGTCCATTTGGGAAATTATCAGAATTTATCTGATTTTGGGGAGGGGAGTTTTTGATCTCTCCCCTTTTGGCTGGTAAATGGCCCACCTCGATTCTTTTGGGCTGCTGTGCTGGGCAATCCCAAGAAAGGGCAGCCCCGGGGGCCCAGGATGTTTAGCCAGGGTCTGCTCACAAAACCCAAAACCCTTTGTTTTGGGGAAATTTAAATTTTTAAAGCTGAAAGTCGGGCTTGTCGGGGGTTTTTTTACCTTGCCCCCGGGCTTTAAACTAAAAATGTAAGATCCCCAAAATGAAAAAGGGATTGGGCTAACGAAAATATATCTGCCTTTAATTACCCAATTCCCTTTTTTACTCTTCACTCAAAAATTTGAGTGGTTTTTAACAAGTGGTAGGAGAAAAGAAAATAAAATGCTAAAAAATTTCAAAACCCAACAACTTTTCCCTTTTTTTCTTAAACTTTGTAAGTTGAAGAAACCCTTAGCATACCCCCAGCCAAGTTTACTTTTTTGATTAGACTTACAGTACCTCACTAAAAAGTATTAAGATAAAAAACAGTTTTCTTAAGCAAATTTAACTTTTTCCACTTCAGTATAGCATACTGGTTTTTTTTTTTTTCTGTCAAAAGGTAAATTCAGTGATCATCTTAACAGTTTAGAAATTGAATACGGAAAAAAAGTCAAAATTGTTAAAAACATAGAATGTTAATCAAAAATTTTAAACCTTTTTTCCCAAGGGTTGGGGCAAAAAAATTGTTACAAAAAGAATACACATTCACATCTTGTTTAGATGTCTTCAAGAAATTGGCTTTTGAGTTATACTGCAAAACATAAGCATACTTTACAAGAAAATGCATAGTCCCAAAAATTTAAAAAACTTTTTAAAACTTAAGTTTTTTCGGGTTGATCGGGAAAAACCGACACAGGATCCAGATTTTGGGGAAAGACAACTTTCCCCCCAAAAAAATTGTTTTAAAATTGTTGGTTCACTGTTTTGCCCGACCCTAGGGCCTTTTGGGAGCATTAAAGGGGAGGAGACTTGGTTTCCCCTTTTTTTTGTCCCAAAGGGCTGCCATCCTTCCTAAAGCGTGTCTGATTGACGGGTGTCTGAGAAAACTTGACAGCCAAAAATATCACTTAGAAAAGAGGTGTGTGTGTGTGTGTGTGTGGGGGTTGTGTTGTGTGTGGTGTTGTGTTGTGTTTTGGAGGGGGGGGTGTTTGTGTAAAAATTTGGAGGGGGGGGGGGGGGGTCGGAATGGGACAGAAAACCCCCTATAAACCGGAAAGGTGGGTTTAATGTATAAAACAATTCGTAACCCCCTACCCCTTTAAAAAGTTGGTGGCATTTTCTCCCATTTCTGTGAGTTAACAAAGAAAACATTGTCCCCAAAAAATGGGGCATGTGCGGCCCTTTTCCCCCCAAGACATTTTCGGTGAAGAAGGAAAGGGAGATGAGGGGAAAAGGGGCGGCCACTCTGAACTAGATAAAGGGCAAGCACCCCTTTTTCAACCACCAGCGATCACCTGCAAAACCCAAGAAAAGGGCCCAAGGGAGCTGGGGAGAGAGGAGAGGGAGGGAACGGGTGGGGCAGGCTTGAAATCCCAGGAAACCTGGCAGACTGCATGGGACTGTGAAAAGGGGGAAAGGGGGTTGAGGGGGGAACTAAAAGGGGACCAACCAAAATCCAACTTAAATTTTTGTAAGCCAAAAAAATGGGTTTTTTGGGGGGGGGGGATAAAATTTTTTTGGTTGGGGGGGGGGGTTTTAAAGGGGTTTGGAAGGGCGGGAAATTTGGGCCACAACCCCAACCCCAAAGCGGAAAGAAAAACTCGACAAAAGGGGGGAAAAACCCATTAACTTTCCTACCCCCACTTCCTTTTTTAAAAATTAAATCTCAACCCCTTTTACAACCCTGCACACAAACATTTTAAACAGGTCTCCTGCGTGGTTCAGCCCCGACATTTAAAAACGCAACTGTAAAACCTCTTTTGAAAAAAATCGTCTCCCCAAACCCAAAATTTAAAATAAAAATTTTTTTAGACCATTTCCCAATCCCCTTTCGGGTAAATAAAAGGTAGAGAAACTGGGCCATCCCAGTTACCCCACAATACCCTTTTTTATAAAACAACCTTCTCAATTTCCCAGTAAATTTACCATGCTGGACACAAAACTCCCTCACCCTAAAATTAAAGAATGTTACTCGGCCCAAGGGGTTTGATGACAAGAAGAATCTGTTCTTTTTCTCTTAAATCTGCCGGGCAATTTTAACCCCGGGGACCCAGTTGATCTTTAAAAAATTCCCATTTCCAAGCACAATTTTTGGGCTTTAGGGTGACACAGAAACTTAACTGGTTTAGATCAATGAGTCAAAAAAAGACAGAAAGTTGTCCTTATCAAGAGAAAAAGTCTTCAAAAACGTCATTAGCGTTGGCATTTTCCGGGGTTTTCTGTGCTAAAGGTCCAGGTTTTCCCAAGATGTACGAAAAACGCCCCTGAAAAAAATTTTTTTTCCCCATTTTTAAATTTTTCTTCGATTTTAACTAAAGCTTGAACATTTGACTTTGACAGATAAATTTTACATTTTTTCGAAAATTGTTTTAAGATTATTTCTCTTTTTTAAAAACAGTGGAGTCAAAATTCAGTCTTTTCCAGGACAGTTTCGGAAAGGCAAGGGCACAGAAAGACTATACCCACAGTTTACCTGAATCTCTCCCAAAAATTCGGGAAAAAATTTGTCATTGGCAACGTGAGTACAGCATACCCACAATTTTAAAATGCAGGGTAAATTTCTCATGGCACGCACCCATAGCAAAAAAACCGCAAGAGCCCCTTGCCCAATAGCCCAAAACCTTTCTTCCCCGCCCAAAAGGCCCTAAAACAGGCAAAATTTAAAAGGGAAAAAGGGGTGGGGGGCCCACTTTTTTGTTTTCATTAGTGAAAAATTTTAAAGAGAAAGGAAAAACCCCCAACCGTGAAGAATAGAGTGGCAAGGTTTTTAATGATTTGGGTGATCCTAATATTGTTGCCAATTTTTTCCTTTGTTTCCCTTAAAAACCCACTTTTTTAAAAGGGTTTAAATGGCTTTCAAATTCTTTTTTCTTTTTCAAAAATGGAGTGAGTGGCGGGTCATTTTTTAGTAACCGGGAAAATTGTTGTCATTTACTTTTTCTTTGTTTTTTTCCGGGCCTTTAATTTTAAAACGGGTAATGTTTTTCCAGTTCATGCCGTTTCAAACTAGCCCAGGCGATTTTGTTTTTTTTTCTCTTTGCAGATTTTTAACAGGGCCCCATGCTTTTTTCTCCCCGGGCTGTTTCTGTGTCTGTTTTTCCACCAAAGGGGGGTTGAAAGATTTGTTTATTTTTACGTTTTTTTTTTCCGTTTTTTTTTTGTTTTTGGGGTGTGGTTTTTTTTTTTCAAATTTTCTTTTTTTTTTTCATTATGGGTAGGTATAAATTTTTCTGCCCATTTGCTTTGGGGTTTAATTTGTTTAAGGCCCGGGACACCTGCTGAGTCGTACCCACGAGCCCCTTTAACCAATTCTTCCCTTAGCTTTTTTAATTCTTTTTTTACAATAGCTTCAAATCATGCGAAAATTTTGTGGTCTCAAAACCCTTACGGGTATGTGTAGAAATAATGGACTAGTCCGCACGCAGTGACCCCCCCCCTTGCTAAAACAAAAATGAAACTGTTTTTTGCATTTTTCTACTCCCCCAATTCTCTATGTTTTTGGTTTTTGTTGTCAAAAAAAAAAACCCGGGGAAAAAACCCTTTTTTTCCATTTTTTTTTTTTTTCCCAAGGGAAAGGGAAAAAAAAAAAATTTGCCCTTTTCCCGGGGGGGGGTTTTTTCCCCCAAAAAAAAAAAAAAAAACCCCCAGGGCCCCAAAAACCACCTTTTTAAAATTTTTTATTTTTTTTTTTTTTTTTTTTTTTTTTTAAAAATTTTTTTTTTTTAAAAAAAAAAAATTTTTCCCGGGGTTTTTTTGGGGGGCCCCCCGGGGTTTTTTTTTTTTTTAAACCTTTTTTTTTTTAAAACCCCAAATTTTTTCCCCCTTTTTTTTTCCCAAATTTTTTGGGGGGGCGGTTTTGCCCCCAAAAGGGAAAAATTTTTTTTTTTTAAAATTTTTTTTTTGTTTTGGCTTTTTTCCCAAAAAATTTTTGCCCCCCCCCCTTTTTTTTTTTTAAAACAAAAAAAAAAAAAAAATTTGGGGGGTTAAAAAAATTTCCCCTTTTGGGGGGGGGTTTAAAGAATTTTTTTTTTCCCCTTATTTTGGAAAAATTTTTTAAAAAAAAAACCCCCCCCTTTTTTTGGGGGCCCCCCCTTTAAGCCTTTGGGGGGCCCCAAAAACCCCCCCCCCAAAAAAAAAAAATTTCCCCCAAAAATTTTAAAGAAAAAAACCCCACAAAAAAAAAAAACCAAAAAAAAAAAAACCCCCCAAAAAAAAAAAAGGGCTTTCCTTTAACCTTTTAAAACCCCATTTTCCCGGGAAAAAAAATTTTTAAAAAAAACCCCCCCGGGGCCTTTTTTTTAAAAATTTTTTTTTCCCGGAAACCCGGGGTTTTTTTAAAAACCCCCCCAAATTTTCCCTTTTTTTTTTTTTTTTCCCCCCCCCCCCTTTTTTGTTGAAAAAAGGGGGGGGAAAGGTTTTTTGGAAAAAACCCCTTTTTTTAAAAAAAAACCCCCAAAAAAAATTTTTAAAAGGGGGGGGGGGGAAAAAAAAAAAAGGGGGGGAAAAAGGGGAAAACCCCCAAAAAGGTTTTTTTTTGGGTTTTTTTAAAAAATAAAAAAAAAAAGGGGGTTCCCCCCCCCGGGGGTCCCCCCCTTTTTTTTTTTTTCCCCCCCCCCAATTTTTTTTTTTTTTTTTTTTTAAAAAAAAAAGGGGGTTTTTTTTAAAAAACCCAAAAAAAAGGGGGAAACCCCCGGGAAAAATTTTAAACCCCCCCCCGGGAAAAAGGGGGGGTTTTTTTTTTTTTTTAAAAAAAAAAGGGGAAATTTTTTTTTTTTTTTTTTTAAAAAAAAAGGGAAAAGGGGGATAAAAAAAAAGGGGGGAAAAGAAAAATAAAAAAACAAGGG
>JAMYXO010006655.1:5000-7500 GCA_033310375.1 Conus canariensis | reverse complement strand
TGTAAATGGTCTACTGTCCAAGGTGAATAACAGAGATTTCATGTCTTATTTGTTTAAATTTGATGTCGTATGTCTAGTAGAAACGTTTGTAGATGATATCCAATATGTCACATTTCCAGGTTATACTATTTTTTCCAAGCCAGCCATTAAATTCACTAAAAAAGGAAGAATGTCAGGTGGCATACTGTGTCTTATTCAAAATGAAATTATGTTTTATATTCAAGAAGTCAAGATTAATTCGCCAAATGTTCTCTTGTTTCTGATTGATAAAAGTCTTTTTGGTTTAACAGCAGATGTCATATATGCATGTGCCTATGTTCCACCAGAGGGCTCACCTTATTATACACATTTTGATATTGATAACGGTATAAGTGCACTTGAGGAATGTATTTTTGATTGTATGACTGGGTTTGATGATGTTTTTGTGATTTTATCAGGAGATTTAAACGGGAGAACTTCCAGTTTTTCTCCTGATGTGTTTGATGATGGTTTATTTGGAAATCATTTTAATAGCCATTCTGTTTCCACTGGTCATGTAAGAAAATCTGCTGACAGTGTACTTAATTCTTATGGAAAATGTTTGTTAAACATGTGTACAGCGCTTGGTTTATGTATACTTAATGGCATTTGCAATGGTGACACTGATGGTAATTACACATATATATCAGAAACAGGAAACAGCGTTAATGATTATTTTCTAGTCTCTAAAGAACTACTAACCCTTCTGTTTTCTTCTTGTAAACTGATTGTATCAGAAAGATTGGAATCAGACCATTTACCTGTTGAGTTATATATGCAATTGCCTGGGAGTTCAAACAAGGTATGTGTTTCCGCTCTGGTGGATGTACAACAGTATACTGAAAAATTTGTGTGGAACTCTGACTTTGAGAATGTTTATACTAATGCCATGCAGTCTGAGGAAACATTGTCGCTCTTCGATCGTGCGATTGATTTGGTTGATCATGATTGTAACGATGCTTTGAACATGTTCAATGAATGTATTAGAAAACAAGCTAGCTGTATGAAAAAGAATATTTGTTTGTCAAAAAGGGATGAAAATGACTGGTATGACAAGGAATGCAGATTAAGTAAGAGTAGTGCGAAAGGTTTGCTCTCGATATTCAGGAAAACAAGGGATAAAAGTGACGGTGATGCTTACTGCATTGCGAGAAGAGAATATAAGAATATGTTGAAAAGAAAAGAAAAACAGTACAATGATATGTTGTTGGAAAAACTTGTCTCAACAGTCAACAGTCAAAGAGAGTTTTGGGAAACTGTTCATAGGATATCCTTTAAACGTAAACAAGTTCATAATAACTTAACTGTCGATGACTGGTTTAAGCATTTTAAAGACCTACTTGAAATAGATGCAACTCCAAGCGTAGATACGACAGACACTGATTTAGAATACATTTATCAGGACGAAGAGGAAATGACAGCTGTGAACCGCCCTATATCAAGAGAAGAAGTAATGGTTGCAATAAGAAAATTAAAAAATGGCAAAGCTGCAGGACCAGATGGTATAATTGGGGAAATGCTGAAATATGCAGGAGATCGGACAGTTGATTTTTTGGTGAAATTTTTCAACGTATTGTTTGACCAGGGAATTTTCCCCGACAGCTGGACAGAGTCTATAATAATTCCTTTATTTAAAAAAGGCGATGTAAATAATCCTAGCAATTATAGAGGTATATCTTTGTGTGACATTAGCAGTAAAATTTATAGTGCAGTCATAAATAATAGACTTAGAGAATGGATAGAAGAATATAACTTGACAGGCGAACATCAAGCGGGATTTAAAAGAGGATATTCTACAACTGACCATATGTTTACTTTGTTAGCATTAATACAAAAACAGTTTTGTTTCAACCGTAAACTTTACGTTGCCTTCATTGACTTTGAAAAGGCGTTTGACTCCATAGAAAGAAGCTTGTTATGGCCGATCCTTTTGAAAAATGGGATTAAAGGCAAGTTGTATAAATGTATTCGTAGTATGTACATAAATGTGAAAGCTAGGGTCAGATGTGGAGTTAAATTGACTGAGTATATTAATTGTACACGTGGGGTGAAACAAGGTGATGTTTGCAGCCCTATATTGTTCTCTTTATTTATCAACGAATTAGCATTAGAAGTTATAAGAAGAGGCAAACATGGTGCAGTATTTACACATGATTACTTTGAGCTGTTTATATTATTACTGGCTGATGATGTAGCTTTGCTGGCAGAAACAGTTATTGGCCTGCAAACACAGATAAACAGTTTGTATGGCGCAGCGTCAGCACTACATTTGAAGGTGAATATGAATAAAAGTAATGTTGTTGTATTTAGGAAAGGGGGTTATTTATCTGCTAATGAGAAATGGACTTATAATGGAATAAGAATGCCTGTTGTTAACGTATACAAATACCTAGGAATATACTTCTCTACAAGGCTTAGTTTTGTAGCCGCGTGCAATAGCCTTTCCAGCCGAGCCAAGAATGCTCTGTTATGCATTTTGCAA
>JAMYXO010006654.1:0-13263 GCA_033310375.1 Conus canariensis | reverse complement strand
AGTTGGATGTCTACAATCCAAATTGAACGGGCTGTCTACAATGCCAAAATTTAAGGGAAATTCTACAACGCCGTTTGAACGGGATGTCTCCAATGCCGGGAGAAGTGGTACTGCAATGCAGAATTGAACGGGATGTCTGTACACCAATTAAACTGAATACCCTAACCCCAGGATTGAACGGAGTCTGTAACACCAGGTTGAACTGGATACGTAAACCAGGATTAAACTGAATATCTGTAACCCCGGGATTAAACGGATGTCTGTAAAACCAGGATTAAAACTGATGTTGTAACGCCAGGATTGAGCTGGTTGTCTTAACCACCAGGACTGAGCGGTTTCGGAACCCCGATTGAACTGGATGTGTAACACCGGATTGACTGGTTGTCTGTAACCCCGGTTTGAGCGGTTGTCTTAAACACCAGGATTGAATGATGCCTGAAACACCAGGATTGAACTGATGTCTACAATCCCAGATTGAACGGGAAATGTCTGTAACACCAGGTTGAAACTGGATGTCTGTAACACTAGATTAAACGGGATGTAACCCAGATAAACGGGATGCCCTTTAAACCCAGGTTTTGCTGGATGTCTAAAACACAAAGATCATTTGGATGCTGTAAGGGCAAAAATGAACGGGGATGTTTTTAACACCGGGATTGAACTGGGGATGTCTGTAACACTAGGATTAAATTTGGGATGTCTTAACGCCAGAATTAAATTTGGATGTTTTTAAACACCGGGTTGAACTGGGCGCGTGAAACCCCCCACGGGGTTTGGGGAGCCTGTAACACAAGAACTGAACGCTTTTGACGCATCGTGTTAAAACTCGATGTACGAAAAATCAAAATTTGTTGATAAAAACATTTTTTAAAGCGTTGACCTAGGACAGAGAGAGAGAGAGAGAGAGAGAGAGAGAGAGGAGAGAGACAGACAGACAACAACACAAGACACCAGACACAAGACAGAACAGAGACAAAGGCGAGACAGCAGACGACGGGCGAAAACAGAAGACAGACAGGCAGAACGAGAGAGACTTAAATGCCGAATAAACCTACCGATCTTTCGGTGTTTTCAGTCACAACAGCCAGACCAAATGAAATCCCCTCAACAATAGGGGGGGTTTTTAACCAAGGCACAGTCACAACCTTCAAATTTCCCAAAAAGTAGAAAATTTGAAAAAAAAGGGGGGAAAAAAAAAAACAATAAAAAACAAGGGTCAAGTACAGATTTATTAATCTTCTTCACAAATAAACCCACGCCCCCTTTTCCTGACACTCATACACGAGAGGGGGACGCTTGACCTTGACGCTTGACGCTTGACGCGCGCTTTCACGCCGCGACATTTATTGGGGGGGCCTGGGCCCCGTCCACAGGGTACGCAACAAAATTACAACTGACAAAAACAAAAACATTGATTTTAAACGTTGATTGTAAAATTTGTTTTCTGTTTTGAAATTTTTTTTTTCCCAATCGTCAATATTACTTTATTTCATATGGGTTTTTCTCGTTTTTAAGGCATAGAAGAGTACATTGCAAAATCTCTTATGATTTTAGTGTTTCGTTTTGTGAGACTTTTTCCTTTTTTGATTGCGTTTCTATTACAAAAAAGTTTGAAATGTATTTGTTTGCAATTGCCTGTAAAAGGGAAAACCCCATAAAAGTGCATTTCTTTTTACTGTTGGGCAGAAGGGCATGTTGTTATAGCTTGATTTTCTAATATTTTTTTTTTGCCATCAGTTCGTTTATTCAAAACCTAAATTTTTCAATGCTTTTTTAAAATTTGCGATTGTGATTGGCGAAAGTATTCTTCATTTGGTTTAAAAGTTTAAATGTAAGGTATGTTTAAATCGTTCCTTTTTGCTATTTTGTTATCCAATTCCGTTTTTTAACAACTATATTTTGTTTTAGTGTTTTAGATAATCTTTGCTCGTTTTGTACGCCTTCATTCACCAGACTTCAAAAGCCTAATTTCCAAACAGCGTTTAATTTCCCGCGCCCAGTTGTGGTTTTCAATTTCTGTTTTTTTTTCTTTCATAGCTTGTCTATCCTGTCAGGAGTCATCTTCATTATTTTGAACCATTCTATTGCTTTTATGAACTATCTATACTCATGGATATCTTCCTAGTTCTCCGTAAACTAAGTTGTTTGGGGTTTTTTCTCCCTAAACCCCCATGTATCTTTTACATGGAAAAAATGTATATTTTCCACCGTGATAACGAGTCAAACCCCATACTTCGGCCTACGTCAGTGTTGACCTGTGTAACAAATAGCTTAAAAAAATATTTTATATCTAAGTGTCCTAAACTATACATTGTTTTCATTATTTCACTATTTTCCCTTTCGCCCTTTCCCTCATATTCTAAAAAGTGAAATATCTACTAAAGGTTTAGTCGTTAGAGAAAACCTAAATATTTGTAGTATTTACTACCTCAATTTCTTCCCCCTTTGTAATTCCATTTTTTCAGTCTCCCCAAGGTATCTCCTTTCTAAAGACCATGATTTTTGTTTTTTGGAGTTTAAACCCTTAGTCCAATGCGGCCCGAGGCTTCGGTAGGTTCTTAATTTGGTTTTGAAAGCCCTTTGTGGTGTTCTTGATATTAAAGCTATGTAAACAGCGAATAGAAGTGAAATATTTTCTGCCTTTCCGGTTACGAATTGATACCCTCGTTCTTCCTTTAGCTGTGACATTGTCTGCAACTTCTGTAATTAGAAATTTGAAAAGATTAGGGGGGGACAGTAAGCCCCCTTGTTTCACTCCTGTGTGACATTCAAAGAATTCTGTTAGTTCAGTTCCATGTCTTACACATGCTTGTACTGTTTTATAGTAGCTTTTAGCATGTTAAGCATCTTCGTAGATATTTTGTGTTTCTGTAGGATTTTCCCCGATTTTTCTCTATTTACGTGTCAAACGCTTTTGATAATCAATGAAGGCTACATACAATTTACTTCTCCTTCTGCCGTATAGGCAGTTACTTATCATGGATGTTGTGTGAAGATATGATCACTGTTGAAAAAACTTTCCTGAAGCCTGCCTGTTTTTGCTAATTTATTTTCTGCTTCTGCCCAATCATATAGTCTTCTGTTTATATTGCTGTGTAGATCTTGCTTATGATGCATAAAAAGGATATTCCTCTATATTTTTCCTGGATTCTGTCTATCCCCTTTCTTGTGTAGTGGTATAATCACCGCCCTTGACCATTCTCTATGGGAAGTAGCTATTTGGTATAATTTGGTTGAATAATTTCTTTTAAAAATTGGCACTATATTTGTCCTATGGTTTTAAGAAATTCAGGAGGGATTTCATAAAATACCTGGTGATTTGGCCTTTTTTTAATTTTTCTGTAGCTGATCTTACTTCATTTTCGGTTATCTCTTCGTCTAATTCTTGTACTTGATTTCGTTTAACACTTCTTCTTCTTCCTTGTGGTCCTTCTTCTCTATCGTTTAGTTTTTTCTGTGTCATGTGGATTCAAAATGCTTTCAAAAATGCGTTTTCCACTGAGTAATTTAATAGATGGAATGGTTCTTCTTCCTTCTAACCACTTTTTATGGTGCTCCAAACATTCGGCTGTCCTTGCGATTTTGTACTAGTGTGTCGTAGTGTTGCTTTTTATACTGTTTTTTTCTTTTCTCTAATTATTTTTTTGGGTATACTGCTCTTTTATTCCTGTAAGCCTCTTTTCCTTACTTGATAAATGGTTGGGTTTTATCCTTTTTGTCCATGTCAGTCTATTGAGTGCTTGTTTTGTTTCTTTCTTTTTGATTTGAAAATTTTTTATCATACCAGCTGCTTGTAGTCTTCCCTTTTCCTCCTAAACCTTTTTGTTCTGTACATGTCTTTCCTGCCTCTTTTAATTTGCTTATTAAATCTGTCTATACTCGTGTTTTACATCTCCTCTATTTCTTCTGTTTATTTGCGCCATTGTTTGTTTTGCCTCTTCGATTCTATGAAAATGGACATACTGTTTTTTTTTTGTGGGATCCACTTTAGTTTCTTCACGTAAGATTTCTTGCCCTCGTTCCTTGTGCGTTAGAGACAGTGTTTCTTTGTAATTCCATCATAATAGGCATATGCTGAGCTTCAACTCCTCTACAATCTGACACTTATTTCAATTTTCTAACAGTTCCAACAGAACATATATAGTATCTATAATACTGTTACCCCTTTCGGAATAAAACGTGTTTTGCATCGTCGAACTTTCCCCATACAAAGACCATTTAGGGGCGTTACATTAAATGTTATACAAAATTCATTAGTTCTTCCCAAAACCATTTGTGTGGGGATCTTTAGACCTACGTGCATACACGTCTGTTCTCTTCCTGTAATCTCATTTTCATCATCGATACTCAAGCTCCATTCCCCAATACGAGCATTAAGATCTCCTCCAATGTTTGTAATGGAAGTTGTTTCTTGTTCTGTCTGTGCAAATATATATTGTCAATTAGTTCTAGTGTGCATGAGTATCTTTGTCAGAATAATATGGGACTATCTACTGGATGTACATTATGTACCTAAAAATAAAATATCTTTTTCACAATGCAATAGACTTTTCATTTAACTTCACACAGAGTACATTTTCCATGTCAGTATTTTTCAGCTGGACATATTCAGATTAAACTCTTTTTTATCAACAGGATTGTTCCCCAGGGTCTTCCCCTTCTAGTAATTTGGGCCGCTGGACAATGTAATTGCATAAAACTCCTGGAAATTTTAATTCGAAATCAAAAAATTTAGAAGTAAATGTTTCTGTTAAACAGACAGATCAAAAAGATGGATAAAATTTTAAAAAGTCTGGTTCCGTTAAAATTAAACTAAATCCCCCACATTCCAGCATACAAAGGATAGGTTTCTTTTTCCACTTCTTCTTCCTTTTTTCTTTCATTCCCACTCGCTCTCTCTCTCGTTCCCACATTCATTCGTATTCTGGTGTCTTTTCATTGTTCTCTTGAGTTCGTGTGGTCTGTGGTGCCTGTGTACGGCCGTGGCCTGCCCTTTCATTTCTTACCTTTTCCTTCCTTCGTAGTTGAATTCGTGCGTGTGCTACTTGTTGTTTTGCTGGGTGCCTTCTGCTATGGTGTGTGAACGTAAAGTTTTGTTTGTTTTGCATTGCCCTCCCTTCTCTCCCTCCTCCCCCCCCAGCTCTGCCCCCCTCCTCGCTGTCCGTAAAACCGCTGTCACTGCATTGAATTCGCACGGGTTTCGTCCAGATTTTTTGCCGCGACCCCCCACCCCTGCCCAACCTCTCCCTTTCCCCCCTTGCTAGGCTGGCTCTGTCGTTTACCACATTGACCACTTGCTGTCGCGCCGCGGGTATGGTGTTGTGTCAATTGTCCCCTCCCCGACCACCCGCGCGCGCTCTTCTACGCCAACCCTTTTACCCCGGTGGGTCCCAAAAGGGGTTCTGATTGGCCCTTTGGGTTTTGGGGTTTTTTTGGATGTGGGTGGGGTTTGCCGTGTGAGCACGTGGTTACTGTCTGAATTGGACGGGCTGAACGTTTTTCTGGGGGTTGTGTGTTACATTCATACCTTCATTCTACTTTCCTCGACCCCCCCTCTCCCCATTTTTCCCCTTTTCCTTTTCTCCCCCCACTGACACCCTTTTTTACCCTCGCTCTATCTCCTGTTTTTTTGGGGGATCTCCCAGGTTTTTCCAGTCCCCCGTCCCAATCAACCCCTGATCTCCCTCCTCTCTCCCTTTTCCCTGCCTCCCTCCATGCCCAGATTTCACCTCACATACCCCCCCTTCCCTGCCACCCTCCTCTCACCACTTTCACCCCCACGTCACCCTACGGGCACTCATATCTTGTAACTCCCGGGTTTTGGCTTTTTTTTCTTTCTCTCTTCCTTTCTTCTTTCCCCACCTTTCTCTCTTCCAAAACTCATTTACCATTTCCCTTCCTTTGCTCTCTCCTCAGTCTCTCCTCTCTCTCAGTCCCACATTTCACGTTCCATCCTTCCATCATAGTCTTTGTAGCTCCATCCTTCAGGGACTGTCCGACACTCTTCCTTTGAACCACGATTGTCTATTTGTCTCTTGAAGACTTGCTGTGGCGTACCCATGCCCCGTTCCTGCCGTCATATCTGGAGGTCCGCTCCGCTGGTCCGTGGGTCCGCACCGCTGGTCCGAGGTCCGCTCCGCTGGTCCGCGGGGTCCCGCTCCGCTGATCCGTAGGTCCCCCCTCCGCTGGTCCGGCAGGTCCGCTCCGCTGGTCCGTGGGTCCGCAACCGCTGGTCCCGTAGGTCCGCTCCGCTGATCCGTAGGTCCCGCTCCGCTGGTCCGTAGGTCCGCTCCGCAGGCCCCGTAGGTCCGCTCCAAACCGGTGGGATGGGCTGCTCCCTCACGTACAGCTTCCCTCCGACGAAGTAACCGGGACTTGCCCGTCTCCCTCAGCTCACGTAGTTGTGCTGTCTGGCGCCTCGTCCGGTCCTGGCTCACCGCGATCCCTTCAGCTTTCATAGTTTCCCTGGCCCCCCGGGTTTCCTCAGCACCCCAATGGCGTCCCCCCATCGTAACTTTTTGGGGCTATCACAGGCTAGGGCGTTTGTTTAAAGGGTTGAACCTTCCCAGTCTGTGGGCCCGTTCCACTGCGTCTGCTGCCCAGTCCCCTCCACTTTATTTTTCCCAAAGTACCCCTTTGACAATGTCTTCGCATTCCGGGTCCACTCCCTTCGTCTCCTTCTTTTAGCCCGTAGAATTTTAGGTTGTTCCTACGGGAAAAACCTTCAAGTTTGTCCATTCGTCCTCCATACGTGCTAGTCTGCCTGCCATGCGTTCCTGTGTTTCCCTCTAAATGTTGAACTGCCCTTTTGTATTTGCTTATGTCTTGTTTTTTTGTCAGCTAGCTCTTGAACTAGGCTGGGTAAGTGTTCTGACATTTGTTCTGTTTGACATCTATCTTCTTAATTGTGTCTACTTGTGATTTGAAAGGTCTGCCCAACAGATGTGATTGTATTGAATATTTGTGTCATCTGCGTTCCATCGGCTAAATCTGGTGTCGGGTTTTGTGTTCCAGCTTGCGTGCTTCTTCCTCAATTTTCTCATTAACATTCGGTCCGGGGTTCGTTTTTGATATCGTTACTTAGAATCAGCCCTCCTGCGTACATACGAAATGTTCAAGATGATCAGTATGCCACTAACAATGTCACTTTCCGGTGCTCCGACCGGCCCCTAGCATTTCGTTCCCTAACTGACCAGTTTCATGATTGCTGTCAGCGCCCAATTCATGCTTGCCGTCATCGCCGCCACTTTGTTGACATTCTACGACCTCGTTTCCATTGCGTTAAACTTCTTGCATCGAAAAGGTGGCAGTTCCAGTCCCCCGCTTCTTCCACACCGATCACACCGTTCCTGAACAATTGCTCCGGTCCAAAAGCCACTGTAGTCATGCCAGACACTGTCGTGGTTTAGTGCAAACCCAAAACACCCCCGAACACAGCAGTATCTCCTTCACCCCTGAAACCCTTTTTACCCCTCTCTCATTCCCTTCATTTTCCTTTCTCCTTCCTTTCCGCTTTTGTCCCCAAAAAGTCCGATTCGGGCCCTCCATGAAAAGGGGTTTCTTCTTTCTGCATTTTCTCGCGCTGAGCACTTCCACAAACATTTTCTTCTAATTTAAATTACCACTGGAACGAACTTGGGGCACTGTAATCCGCCCAACAACACACTTTTTTACCGGGGGCTCATCCCGCCCGATGTTTTTCCAGTCGCCATCTTGTTGCTATCCATACACGAAGAGAGAGGAGGAGAGAGAGACGCGAGCACAAAGAGAGAGACGCGAGCACAGGAGAAAGACAGAGACAGAGACAGAGAGATAAGAGACAGACAGACAACAGACAAGACAGAAAAACATAGACAAAACAAGACAGAGAAAAGAGACAGAGAGACAGACAAGGGCAAGACACAGAGACAGAGAGAACAATAACAGAGACCCATTTAAGTTCCCAAAAAAAAGCAAAAACTTGGTGTCCTTTTAGGTGCAGCGAATGGGGATACTTGTTGGGGGGTGAATACTTGGGGTCAACATTGGTTCCTTCAAAGTTTTTTTTGCTTTTTCTTTTAATGAATTTACTTTGTTTTGTTCCCAGTGACGTTTGCCTCCAGCCATTAACCGGTGTTTGGGGTTTTAAACGATATTTTAGGGGTTTTTTCCCCTCACATGTGTTTTTATTTCCTTTAAGGAGTGTAACGTAGTATTGATTAAAGATAGGAGAAGGGTCAAGATGGTGTTCAAAAAAAAAAGGACGAATTTTATACATCATCTGGAATGTCTGCAAGACGGGTTTTTAAAGTAGGTGTCTGCGCACCAAGATCGAGAAGACGTCCCATCAACGAAGGAAAGAAATTTAAAACAATCATTGAAAAAAGAGGTTATAAACAGGATTTTAGAAGAAACAACACAGGTTTTAAAAAGATGTTTTTAACCAGATTGATGAAAGGTTATCAATACGGGTGAAGAAGAGGTTATCACACAGGATTTAAGAAGAGGTTATCAACACGGATTGAAAAAAGATTTTTCAATACAGGATTGAAAAAAGAAATTTTTCAACACGGATTGAAGAAGATGTTTTCAAAACAGGATTGATGAGAGGTTATCAACACAGGATGGAAAAGGGTTAAAACACAGGTTGAAGGCTATCAACACAGGATTGAAAAAGACGTTATCAACACAGGTTGACGAGTTTATCAGCACGGATTGAAGATATTTATAACACGGATTGAAGAGGTTTCACACAGGATTAAAGATTTATCACACAAAAATTGAAAAAGGTTGTCAACTCAGATTGAAGATTTTATCAACCAGGATTGAAAAAATTTTTATCAAACAGGTTGAAAGATGTTATCAACACGGGTTTGAAATGTTATAAACACAGGATTAAAGGGAAAGCTACAACACGGATTGAAGATGCTGAAACAAAAGGATTGAAGATGCTATTAACACAGGATTGAAGAGCTATAAACACGGGATTTGAAGAGTTATCAACACGGGGATTGAAAAAAAAAGATGTTATCAACACATGTTTGGGAAGGGGTTTTATAAAACAAGATTGAAGATGTTTTCAACACAGGATTGAAAAAGATGTTACAAACATGAAAAATGCGTTTAAAGAGGTTTATAAAACAGATTAAAGATGCTATCAACACAGGATTGAAGATTTTTACAACACGGGATTGAAGAGTTATCAACACAGGATTGAAGTGCTATCCCAAGATTGAAGAAATCTTATCAACATGGGATTGAACGGGATTTACAACAAAGTTTAAAGGGTGCCCGTAACACAGGAGAAAAGAGGTCTGCAATGGGACTGAATGGGTGTCTGTAAAACAGGATTGAGATGGGGTTTTGGGGCCACCCCAAACATAGAACAAATTTGGTTTTCAAACAAATGAAGAAAAATGTTATCAACACGGGTTTTCAAGGGGGTCTCTACAAATAGGATTGAAGTGCGCGTCCGTAACACGGGGTTTGAAATAAAGTCTGCAATGAATGTTTGAACTAGGTTTGGGACACGGGATTGAAGAGGGGGTGTTGGCCGCCCCCAAAAAAACAAGATGCCCAACACGGATTGAAGAAAAGTTACAACCAGTTAAACTGAATGTCTGTAACACGGATTGAATTGGATGTCTGTGACAATCATTGAAGGGGGGGTGTCTGCAACCCAGGTTTGAAGTGGGTGTCTTAACATGAATTGAAGGGGGTGTCTGTAACGAGGATTGAAGGGGGTGCTGTAACGCGGGATTGAAAGGGGTATATGAACGCAGGATTAAAAGGGGTGTCTGTAACTGAACTGGGGGGTCCTGACCTGGATTGAAGTGGATGTCTGAAACGCAGGATTGAAAGGGGTGTCTGTAATAGGGTTTGAGTGGGTGTCTGTAAAATAATTTGAAGGGGGTGTCTGAAACGCAGGATTGAAAGGGGTGTCGTAACATGGATTGAAGTGGGTGTCTGAAAAACAAAATTTGAAGTGGGTTCAGTAACACAGGTTTGAAGGGGGGTGCTGTAACGGGATTAAGGGGGGTGTCTGTAACATGAATTGAATGGGGTCTGTAACAGGGGATTGAAGTGAGGGGTCTGTAACGCAGGATTAAAAGGGGGTTCTGTAACAGGGTTGTAGTGGGTGTCTGTAATATGAATTGAAGTGGGGTTCTGTAACACAGGTTTGAAGGGGTGTCTGTAACATGGATTAAAGGGTGGGTGTCAGAACGCGGGATTAAAAAGGGGTGCTGTAACGCGGATCGAAGGGGGGGGGGGGGGTGCCCCCTTGTAATGCAAGATTGAAGTGTGTGTCTGTAACCAGGTTTTAAAAAGGGTGTCGTAACCCGATTGAAATGGGGCGTGCAATGCAGGGTTTTAAAACTGGGTGTTGGTGACTGACCTGGGTTTTAAAGGGGGTGTGTGTAACACAGATTGAAGGGAGGGGGGGGGGGTCTGCAAAAACCAGGACGAGCAAGAAGCTTTTAACACCAGACTGAATGGGTGTTATAACATAGGTTTACTGGGTGTCTGTGGGCACATATTGAACTGGGAGAGTAGAATTGAATGGGTGTCCGTGACACAGGGTTTAAATAGGGGTCACCATACAGCATTGAAGGGGGTGTTTGTGACACGGATTGAACGGGATGGTCGAATTGAAGTGGGGGCTGGAACAGGATTGAAATAAAAGGGGTCCCCCCATCAGCCAATATTGAAGTGGGGGGTTTTTAACACAGGTTAAAGTATGGTCTTCAATGCAGGGTTGATTGGGGGTTTTCTATACAGCATCGAAGTGGGTGTTTGTGACAGGAGAAGCAGGGGTCTTCAATACAGGGTTTAATTGGGGTGTCTTTAATACAGGATTTTATTTTGGGGGTCTTCATACGCATTGAAGGGGGTTTTTTGTGACACGGAGAAAGTAGGTGCTTTCAATACAGGTTGAAATTTTGGGGGGGGCTTCTATACAGGATTTAAATTTGGGGGCTTTTATACAGCACTGAAGTGGGGTGTGTGTTAAACAGGGTGAAAGTAGGTGTCTTCAATACAGGATTGTTTTTGGGGGCTTCTATACAGGATTGAAATTTTGGGTTTCTAACAGCAATTTAAGTGGGGGTGTGAAACAGGATTAAAATGGGGTTTTTTAAAACAGGATTGAAGAAAGGGGTCTTTATACAGGATTGAAGTAGGGTGTCTTCACACAGGATTTAAGTGGGTGTCTGTAAACATGAAAAAGTGGGGGATTTGTAACACAGGATTGAAATGGGTCCTTACATAACTTGTAAATGGTGGGTGTCTGTAACAGGATTGAAATGATTTTCTGAAACGTGACAAAGATTGAAGTGGATGTCTTCACCAGGACTGAAGCGGGGTCTGTGACGCAATGTAACTGGATGCTTCAACACAGGATAAAGTGGATGTTTTGATAAAAGTTGAATGGGTGTCTGTGACGCAAATTGAACGGGATGTTTTCAAAAACAGGATTGAAAATGGATTCTGTGACACAGGATTACGGGGTGTCGTGACCAATATTAAACTGGAGTCTTCAAACCTTTATTGAAATGGTTTTGTGTGATACAAATGGGTGTCTTGACGCAATATTCAACTATTTTTAAAACACGGATTTAAATGGATGGGGCCCCAAAGGGATTGACATGGGGTCTGTGACGCCATATTGAACGGAAAAGTCTTCAACCGGGGATTGAAATGGATGTTGTGATACGGGAATTAAAAATGGGTGTCTTAACACAGGTTTTAAAAATGGTGCTGTAATAGGGGTTTTGAACGGGGGTGCCTGTGACGCAATATTAAAGGGGAGTCTTCAACACAGGATTGAAAGGATGTCTGTGTACAGGATTGAACTGGGGTTTTTCAACACGGGATTGAAATGGTGTCTGTGTCAGGTTTAAAATTTGGGGGCCTGTGAACAGACTGAACGGGATGTCTTCAACACAGGATCGAAATGGATGTCGTGATACGGGATTAAACGGGGTGCCTGTGACGCAAATTGAACTGGATGGCTTAAAACCACAGGTTTGACATGGATGTCTTTTGACACAGGAATAAAAGGGGGTGTCTGCAACGCCAGGTTTAAATTTGGAAATGTCGAACTTAAATCATACCAAACACTTAATGCTAGGGTTGACCTTAATTTTTTTAAAAAAAGGGGAAAGGGAAAAAAAAAAAAGAAAAAGAAAGACAGAAAGGAAACAAAGAAGACAGACAAAACAAAGAAAAAAAGAAAGAAAAAAAAGGAAGGAAGGAAAACAAGAAAGATAAAAGAAGAAAAGGAAAATAAGAAAAGAAAGTCCGAAAAAAAAAGAAAAAAAAAAGGAAAAGAAAGAAAGAAAGAAGGAAAAACAGAAAAAAGGAAAAGAAAGAAAGAAAGAAAGAATGAAAAAATGAAAGAAAGAAAGAAAGCAGAAAGAAAAAAAGGGAAAAGAAAAAAATTAAAAAAAGAAAACAAAATAAAAAGGATTGCACTGTTTTTCTGAAAAACTTGAAGGATTGAACTAGATGTCGTAAACAGGTTTGAACCCGACTAGATGTCTGCAAAACAGGAGTAACTGGATGTCTAAAAACACAAGAAACGGGAAATCAATGGGCGACTGCAGCATCAGGGTGGAGGTGGGTTTCTGCAAACAGAACTGACCCGATGTCTGGAACAACAGGGGGGAATGTTGTCGAAAAATAAAAGATTTTAAATGGGTATAATCCCCGAATACGCTAATATAATACGTTTGATACGGTTTCAAACTGCGTGCTGCGTGCATGCGTCGTGCATGCGTGCGTGCGTTTGGGCCCCTGCGTGAATCGTGCGGGCGTGTGTGTTTTGGTGTGTTTTGTGTGGTTGTGCGTGCGTGGTTTTGTTGCGTCGTGCGTGCGGGCGTGCGTGCGGTGTGTTTGGGGGTGTTGTTGTGTGAGAGAGAAAGGGGAAAGGGAGGAGAGAGAGAAGAGAGGGGAGAGAGAAAACAGATACACAACCAAAAAATCAGTAGGCCCACGAGGTATTCCACATAAAACCGTCATTTTAAAAATAAAATAAGTTTTCTAACAATCAATTTAAAACTACTATGCCAAAGGGGAAAAAAAAAAGATAATTGCAACTAACTGAATTTTTTTTCTAATTAAACTTTGAACTCAGCGATCCCTCTTTTGAAGCAAAGAAAACACAAGCGTCCCAAAAGGCCCATTTTGGGTCCCTCGCATGCAATAATGTTTTTCAACAAACCAGTCCATAGACGGAGGTTTCCCTTCATGAGGACAGAGGCACTTCGGCGGAGAGAGAGAGAG
>JAMYXO010006653.1:0-7500 GCA_033310375.1 Conus canariensis | reverse complement strand
TGCCTAACTCTCCATACACTAGATTATTTGGTGTTTTCTTTCCTACCCCCAAACATTTTATCGTGCAAGTATATGTACATTTTCTACTGCTGAATACATAGTTAATAACCATACCTCAGCTGCATATAGTAATGGTGGTTTGATTTGGGTATCAAATAATTTAAAATAGATTTTCATGTCTATATGTCCTAAACTGTACATGGTTTTCATTATTTCAATCACCTTAGCTCTACCTGCATATTCTGAGAGGGAGATATCAGCTGAGAGTTTAGTTGTCAATGTATAACCCAAATATTTATAACTATTTACAACTTCTATTTCTTCACCTTTATAATACCATTTCTCTGCTCTTCCTAAGTATCCTCCTTTCCTGAATACCACGACTTTTGTTTTTTGTAGATTCACTGTTAGGCCTATTTCATCAGAGGTCTCTTGGATATTTTTAAGTTGATCTGGTAATCCTGATGGGGTTATCAATATTAGTGCTATATCATAGCAAAGAGTAGTAGGAATAGTTCTTCATTTCCTGGTAGAAATTGGTAACCATGTCTTCCTCTCAATGTTACCTTTTCTGCCACTTCTGTTATCAAAAGGGAAAAAATTACAGGAGATAGTAAGCACCCTTGTTTCACTCCTTGTGGACAATCAAAGAATTCTGTCAGTTCATTCCCATGTCTCACACATGCCTGTACTGTTCTGTACATTCCTTTTAACATGTTTAACATTTTAGTAGATATTTTATGGTTCTTTAGGATTTCCTGTAGCATCCCTGTTGACTGTATTGAACGCTTTTTGATAATCAATGAATGCTACATATAATTTGCTTCTTCTTCTGCCATACAAGCAGATGCTTATCATTGATACCAGAGTGTAAGTATGGTCTATGGTAGAGAAGGTTTTTTTTTTTTTTTTTTTCTAAATCCTGCTTGCTCTTTGCTTATTTTGTTCTCTTCCTCTGCCCAGTTGTATAGCCTTCTATTTATTATAGCTGGGAAGATTTTACTTAAGATGCATAATAGGGAAATACCTCTATAATTTCCTGGAGTTTGTTTATAACCTTTTTGGAAAAGAGGCAGTATTACAGCTTTTGTCCATTCTGTAGGAAAATAACTATCCTGAAATATCTTATTAAATAATTTTATTAAAATGGAGTTATGTGTTGTTCTGTGGTCTTAAAAAATTCAGGTGGTATTCCGTCTAGTCCCGATGCTTTACCTTTTTTCAATTTCTTTATGGCTAGATTTATTTCAATATTAGTTATCTCTTCATCTAATTCTTGTATATGGATTTCCGCTTCTTCGTCCTCAATGTTTTGTTGCACACTTTCATTGTTGTTTTGCACTTTAGGTAATTGTGGATTAAAAACACTTTTGAAGTGTTCTTGCCATTGTATAATACTTATTGATGCTAGTGTAATTTTTTTCTTTTTAGTGCTTTTTATAATGTTCCAAAACATCTTACTATCTTTTTGGTTTTGTATGAGTGCATCGTATGTCTGTTTGCTAAATTGTTTTTTCTTCTCTCTGATTGTTTCTTTATATATTGTTCTTTTGTTTACATATAACTCCTTTCTTACTTCATACAAATTTGGGTTTTTGAATCTGTTGGTATGCGTCAGTGTACATAATGCGTGTCTGGCGTCTTTTTTCTTGGCTTTACATTCCTTGTCATACCATCCATTTGTTGTTTTGTAAATTTTTTGAAATTTTCTATACTTAAATCTATATCAGTGTCTATCCCCTCTGTAATCGGTTCTAGTAATATTTTAGATCTTTCTGTTTCCATATGCTGTATATATTCTTGTTGTTTTGCAGGGTCCCATCTAATTTTCTTTACAAATTTTCTCTTACCTTTGTCTTCCTGGCGGTCTGGCAATGTGCTCTGTATTACCATACTGATTGGCATATGATGAGATTCAATTCTTTCATCAATAACACAATTTTTTGCATTACCAATCAACTCAAATGAGAATACATAATAATCAATTGTGCTGTTCCCTCTATCAGAATAGAACGTGTATGCACCATCAAAGTTCTCTCCACTTAGTCCATTTAGGGGAGTTAATTTAAATGTTGTACAAAATTCTATTAATTTTTTTTCCGAAACTATTTGTAAAAGAGTCCATTGACCTTCGTGCACACACGTCCTGATCATTGTTCGATGTGTCATCATCATCGTTTACACTCAGACCCCATTCCCCTATACGTGCATTGAAGTCACCTCCAATAATATAGAAAAAGCCATCTCGTTGCTCTATCTGTGTTAGTAAATATTGCTCTAGTAGTTCTAAGGTACATGTATAGTCCTTATTAAAATAGAAATGGCTATCTACTGGGTGTATATATATATATATATATATATATATATATAATATATATATATATATATATATACACCCAGTAGATAGCCATTTCTATTTTGATAAGGACTATACATGTATAGTCCTTATCAAAATAGAAATGGCTATCTACTGGGTGTATATATATATATATATATAGATATAATATATATATATATATATATGTGTATATACACACACACACACACACACACACACACACACACACACACACACACACCGCCGAAGGTCTGCCCATTTTGGTAAATTTCACAGCTGGGCAATGGATATGTAAAAAATCTGAGAATTTATTTCAAAATCAAATGACTCTAACGTAAAAGTTTCGCTCAGACAGCAGACATCAAATCACGTAATATATTCTAAAAAATCTGGGTCAGTTAATTTCTAAAGCAGACCTTCTACGTTCCAGCAACCAAAATACAGATTTTTCTTACCTTCTTTAATATCATCCTTACTCAAATTCCCCTTTCATCCTCATTCTCATTTTCATTCTCTCTTGTCTCATTCATTTTTCTCTCATTCACCATGTGTTGTGTCACAATTCTATCTTCTCTAGCATTGTCATTTAGCTCGTTCTCTGTGTGTTGATTTGTAATGACATTTTTCCTTGAATTTTGCGTGTGACCTTGGCCTAATTCTCATATTTTCTCCTTTTCTTTTCTTTCCTTCCGGTCTTTCTTCGTTGATTGAGAACGTGTGTATCCAGGTGAGTGTGGTTGTTTGTTTGTTTTTCTTGAAGTGTTTGTATCAGATCTTAATGCTTGTTTTCCTGATGTGTGTTGTTTGGGTTTGGTTTTCCCCCCTTTGTTTGATTTACCTCCTTCGTCACTATCAGAATATACCATGCCTTGTGTAAGTATAGTTTCTTCAATTGTAGATTGTCGTGTATTCGATGGTTGTCGTACCCTTATCTTATCGTCTTTCTTAGTTATATCTTCTTTTCCTTTATTGGTGGTTTTATAGGTTAGGCTATCATCTGTCTTTTCCTTCTCTATGTGTGTAAATAAATCGTACCGCAAATGAGGTGTAGTCAGAGATTGTGTCACAATCTCTGTCTCAGTCATGCATGCTGTGTTTGTCCCTAAGCTATCTCCTTGAATGCTCCAGATACTGTCCAATTGATCGCTATTTCATCCTGCGCATGAGCCAGTGTGTGTACTATGAGCTGTGAGGGCATCTGATTAGGGTTGCCTTGACCTGATTCTGAGGTTGAGGAAATGCCTGTATTTTGATCTACACTGACATCAGTGTTGTTTGCCTCGTATGTTTTCCCCATCCCACTTTTTTCTGCCACACCCCTTTTTGCACTTTCGCTTACTGTCTTGTTTCCTGTTTTCCCTTCACCATTCACTCTTTCTTTCCTTTCACTCTCTTCCTTCTTCTCTTCACTTACTCTGTTTCTCAAACCTGTTTTCTTGATTTTCTGTTCCAGACTCTCTCTCTCTCTCTCTCTCTCTTCGTCCATAAGATCCCCCCCCCCCCCCCCCCCCCCCCCGAACGACAAAAACTCACGATCGCTGTCCCATTCATTTCCTTCTACACTTTCATCTCTCTCAACTCCATTTTCTCCCCTGTTCACTCCTTTCACACTTTTTTCCTTACCCATCATCTCTTCCACCTGTTCTTTCACTCTATTTCTATCTTCCTCTCTTTCTTTTCTCCAATCTTCTCCTTTTCTCTCGTCCCTCATCCCTCTCACTCTCAACCTTCAGGCATCAAAGTTTGTAACACCACTTGCACTATAATCGCTTTCATTCCTTCCTCTCTGTATCCATTCTGCATTTGTGCCAAATTGTTTTCTGGAAGTATTTTCATATCTGTAGTCTTCTTGCTGCCGGTGCTGTCTAAACTGTTCATGTTGACTGTCATTCTGTTCTACTCATGGTCTGTATTCTTCTCTTACATACAGTCCCCCCCCCCCCCTTTCCCACACACATAGTACCCCGACTTGCCTTGTGCCCTCAGATCACGTAGTTGGTCAGCTTGGCGTTTAGTTCTCTCTTGTGACACTCGTATGCCTTCCTTCTTCATCTTCTGGCGTGCCTCTCGGTTCTGTAGAATCTTCATGGTGTCTTCCCACCTGAGGAAACGCACGATCACAGATCTGGGTCTCTCTGCTGAAGGGTCCGGTTTGCCTAGCCTATGTGCGCGTTCTATTGCGTCGTCGGCCCATGTCTCTTCTTCCATGTATTTATCTAGTGTCTCTCTGATCACCTCATCACATCTCTCTCTCTCTCTCTCTTGCTATCGTCCATGCTCTCTTTGATACCGAAAAACTTTAAATTATTCTGTCTGGAATAACTTTCGATTTGGTCCATTTCTTCCTCCATTTTAGTTAATCTGCATGGCATATAGTCTTGCTTTGCCCCTAAATGCCTTACTGCTGTTTTGTTTTCTTGTATATCCTGCTTAGTGTCTTGAACATCCTTGCATAATTTATTCAGTGTGTCCGCAATATCTGATTGTTTTTGTTCCATCTTGTTGATAGTGGTGGTTTGTGACTTAAAGGAGTCAGTGAGAGTTGTTATTGCCGTAAAGAGTTGTGTCATCTTCGTGTCTATCTTCGTGTCTAAGTTGTTGAATTTCACTTCCATCTTGTCCTCTATCTTCTTGTTTTCATGTTCTATTTTCTCGTTAATGTTCATATTTGAGCCTGGGCCCAGGTTGGTCTCCATATCATTGGATAAGGATAGTCGTCTGCGCACATAGGCTAAGTGGAGAAGGATAACCACTAATAGAGACAGACTATTCCCTAACTGTATCTGTGATGTTGCGTAGACCGTACCTTTCATGTCTGTCCAACAGAGTCCTCTGTCTGTCGTGCCCTTCCCCATCTCTGTCCATCTTGATGTTGACGTTTCTATTGACCACAGAGGTATGACCACTGGCCCACTTTCGTTACTCCTTACAGTCACTGGTTGAACCGTTTGCACTACTTGTGTTTGCGGCAAAGTACCGAGGTTTAGTACATTACCACCGAACCTGCCACAGGCTTCGATACCAAACGCCACTCTTGTAGTATCACGGGCACACGCTAGTGTCAGTGCATATCCCCACAGAAGCACAAACCATATCAACACATATTTCACTCCAGCCACTTCACCCCTTCAGCCATCTTTCTTTCTCTTCCCCTTCCTTCTACTCGCTAGCGAAGCGCAGAAAAAAAACCGATTCTGGCACGTCAGATGCACAAATCCACCATGACTGAGTAGATTCACTTCTTCAAATACTTCGTATCACTTTTTATAACGCTCTGGTATCCTTAGTCTTTTGTAGAACCACACTAACAGTCGAAATATAACGGAATTCCAAACACTCACTGGCTATCCTCCGCCATCTTGCTGCAAACTCCTCTGTGTGTGTGTGTGTGTGTGTGTGTGTGTGTGTGTGTGTGTGTGTGTGTGTGAGATTGATTGATTGATTGATTGATCTTTAATACACAAGGATGGAGATTTTAGGCCAAAGCCTAGTCTTACAATCTGTCCTTGTCATGCATACATTATTTCAACACATATCATTCATACTGACAATTCAACATAGCAACATGGTAATCTAATTCTACAATGATAAGCAAACAATTCATAAAAGCACTAATGAGATGGGGGATGGTAAAACAGAAGGAAACTTACAAACAAACAAACAAGACTACAGTGAGAGAGGTCAGAGGAGGGTGGGGAAGAGAGAATGGTAGATAGGGGGAGGAGAAAAGGGATGGTAGACAGAGTGGGAGTGGGGATGAGCGATTTTTAACGGAGTAGGTTTTATGTTTAGACGATTTATTCAAAGTATGGTTCACATAAGACTTTGCGAATGGGCGCTAATCAGTGTAATTGAATAATTTAATCACTGAGACATAAAATGTTTATGCAAATGTTCCTTGAAAAGTTTTAAAGTATTCATGTTTTGTAGATTCGGTGGAAGTGAGTTCCAGACATACGGTCCAGAGTAAGCTAGGCTTGTTTTGTATAGATCAATGCGTGGGTAGGGAAGAAGGAATTTCGTCGAGCCAGAAAAGCTGTTCGATCTTGTAAAAAGGGCATTGATATAACATGGCATAGTATCTGTCAAGATTGTAAACATAAATGATGCCTTGTTGAATTCCAATTGCCTATTCAGAGGAAGTATGTTCAGCGCTTTTAGCTTTTCGTCTGTTGTTAGAGATACAGCTGGATGGAGTAGCTTTGCTGCATGTCTATGGAGGGAATTCAGCCTTTTTCGGTGGACGTCACTACTGCCGTCCCACACTGTTGAGGCATAATTGATACGTGACATTATGTGTGCATTGAAGAAAAGTTTAAGCACATTACTGTTGACGTAGCGCTTTAATTGAGATAACAGGAAAAGGTGTGTTGAGACTACCTTGCAAACGTTATTGAGATGAGATTGCCATTTCAATTCTTTATCTATCGTTAACCCTAAAACACGATGCTCGTCTACCTGCTCGATAGAAGTGCCATTCAACTGAAGTTTTAGGCAAAGAGGAGTCAACTGGTGTTTTTGGCGGGTAGCTATAATCATAGATTTGGTTTTGGCTGGGTGTATGACCATTGAGTTTGAATGACACCAGTCTGACACATCGTTTAGACTTTCCTGGAGAGAAGTTTCTATTGTCTGTACATCACTACCATTCGTTTGGAGTGACGAGTCATCAGCAAATAAATCTGTCGTGACCTTTTCATCTGATACAGACAATGGTAAATCATTGATGAAGATGCAGAATAGTAGGGGGCCTAGTACAGAGCCCTGTGGGACTCCATGTCTGACAAAGTCTGAAGCGGAAGTTTTGCCATTAAGCACCACATACTGAGTTTCTATCATTCAAGTATGATTGGAATAATGAGATTGTCGGGGTATGGTTCAAGCAGACAGATAGTTTCTTTAGAAGAATGGAATGATCAACAAGATCAAATGCCTTTTTGAAGTCAAGAAAGACAACCCCTGTCATTTGTGATTGGTTCATATTTGAAAGCCATGAGTCACACATTCGTGATAATGCTGTGTGGCAGGAATGATTAGATCGGAATCCAGATTGGAGTGGGTGAAATAGTTTGTTTTTTTCTCCATGAACTGAGATACGTGTGTGTGTATGTGTCTTTCAAGGGGTTTGGATAGAATCGAAAGTAAAGATATAGGTCTGAAAT
>JAMYXO010000664.1:27500-35000 GCA_033310375.1 Conus canariensis | reverse complement strand
GTCTCATTCGAAGGACTGTATGGGAAATGGAGTCAGAACCAATGTTAACTCCGAGGGAAAAATCCCCCCGTACCGAAACGCCCCGGCTGAGATTCGAACCCGCAACCCCAGGATCACCAAGATTACGAGTCCGGCGCCCTACCAACTGAGCTATTCCGGCTCCCAATTGAAGTGATTGAAGATAAGTGATTGCTCGTTCAGTTTCGTTGTCCTAATTGTTTTGTATCTTGCCTGAAGAAGACCTACGAGGTCAAAACGCGTCGTGTTTTGTCTTGTGATTCGTTCGTCCACTTTTTTTTTTTCGGTGTGCTAAAAAATTATTTAAGATTTGTTTAAATTTCCGCCTGCAGTCGTCTCACTTTGTGCCCAGATTGCACTTAAAGTGTTAATATGACAGGAATGAGTCCCTTGTCCAGGACGGGGGAAATCGTGATGGTCTTGCTTAAGTGCACTAAGTTGATGTATTATTGGTCAGGCTTAACACACCAAGGTTATCTTTGCACTCATACACGCATATGCACACTCATGCGCCCACCAAACATTCACCTCTCTCTGGGAATGGGATGTCACGCATTCGTTTTTCTCCTAACACGACTGAGCACAAGAAATCCAATTTCTATGCTACTATAATCAAACATGAAAAATCCAATTACACAAAATGAACAAATCAACACATAAAAGATCAATACTACCTAATCCCGGGTTATAATAAAAATGACTTCTTACCTGGCCAGGTTTTCACACACACAACCACGCTTTCACACCACACCACAGTTCTTGAAAAGTCTCTTCACGTCTTCTTCAGCACTGCTTGATGGTGATGCCCTTGGTTGACTGGCTCCAGGTTTCAGGACTGGGTCTTCGTGGTCGTCTCTGGGATCTCGACGTAGAACTCTTCTTCTTCGTCTCTTTCACCCACCTCTGGGTTCAATTTCAGTTTGTCTGTCTTCACCCACCTCTGGGCTTCAAACTTAGTTTTCTTCTCTTCCAGCTTGTCTTTCCCTAAGACTTTGCTGTCTCTTCTATCTCCCAGACCACGTTTCTCTCGACCCGTTCTCTGTCCTGCCCACCCTTCTCTCTTCTCTCTCTCTCTCCTCTGCCTTCTCTCTCTCTCTCCTGGTGTTCCTCCTCTTCACGTTGTTCTCCCTCAGTTTATATAGGGATGGAAACAAAGGATTCCCCTTCGGGCCATGCCTTTGTCCATGCTGCTTCTCAACCCCCTAGTTCACAAGTACCCTGAATTCTCCATTCGCTACATTCTCCACACATCTGCATTTACACACATCTCTACCTAACTGATTAGCAAACAAACACTTGGCACCAGATGGACATCGAAAATTTCCGCCGACTTCGGAGGCCACTTTAACACAGTAATTATCTTAAAGAGGGCTACGATAACAACATCCACGCGCGTTCAACCAGCCTGACAATAGAACCAACCCAGTGACCCACGGCAATACCATCCGAACGAGTCCAAGACTCCTGCTCTTCACTGACTGTTTACAAAAGAACCTCAGCTAACTGAGTATTTAGCGCTCACTTGGTGCACCGAGGTCCTAGTGGTTACATTCCTCTCCCCTTTCGCTGCCGGGCAGGTCCGAACTCCTCACTACTTTAGGTGCCATCTGTCACCTGACCGCTTCGTCCTCCTCGACACGGTTCGACCGTGTGCGATGGGTAAGGCATACTTGTTAATGGTTCTATTACCTATTTGTATACTACGTACAACGTCCCTTTTGCCTCTAAGCGTTTAATGCCTTTTGTGAGAGGTTTCACGCACTTGACATCCCTGTTAGAGTTGCACCAGAATTGTTGATGTAGCAGGAATGAGTCAGTTAGGTCTGTACTAGAAAGTGTTAACACGGTAGGAATAAATCCATCAAGTGTTGCACTAAAGGCGTTAACATGGCGGGAGTCTGTTAGGTCAGCATAAAAAGTGTTAACATAGCCGGAACGAATTGGAACGGTCTGTACTTAACGTTTTAACACAGCAAGCATCCACGCAATAGAACATATACAATCACTGACGCTTTGTAGCAAACGTTCAAACACTACAGGTCCACCTGAGAATGTCCATTAGTAACAGAACATACAGACTGTGTCAAACGCCCCAAAACTAAAGGTCCACCTGAGAATGTCCATTAGTAACAGAACATACAGACTGGCATGGTGATCGAGAGTTGTGGTTACTAGCAGAAAAAGAAAAGGGTGCAAAAAAGAGGAAGATGGATGCCCCACCTTAAAAAAAATGTTGACATAATTTCTTGTGGAAAAAAAAGAGGTTGGAAGACAAAAACAAACAAACAAACAAACAAGCGTGAATGCACGCACTGACTGACTGACTGAAACCATTTACAGTTAGATTAACATAGTGTTGTACTGACATTTTAAAAAGAAAAACCTTAATAAATTAATGAGAAAACGAAAATAATACCAATAACATCTGAATGACATAAAATCATAATGGAAAATTAACAGGGAAACATTTAACATTTGTAAGTAACATAATAAAAATCAGAAATTGTAACAATAAAGCAAATTACATCTTAACTGTACTGAAAATAAAAAATCTCTCTCTCTCTCTCTCTCTCTCTCTCTCTCTCTCTCTCTTCTCTCTCTCTCTCTGAACAAAGAAAAGCCTCAGCTGCGAAATTTATCCTTAAAACTTCTGCTTAAGAACATTTTCACAAAAAGAAACAAATCTTAATTCAGAAACCGACTTTGCAAAAAGAGCTAGAACAATACAGTCACTGAAGTCCATTAATACATTTGCCTCAGATATTATCTGTAATACAGAGCTGAACGGGAAAAATGTTGCAATTAAACCTTCTTTTTCTCCACTTCCAGAATGGGAACAAAATCAACCAATATTTGACATTGATCACACAGATTTATCCAAAAACCATTCCCCTAACCTATAAAAATGTTTAGTTGATTCCCACTTGGAAAGTAAGTATACAGACTATCTAAAGATATACACTGATGGATCAGTTCTTGATGATGGAAATACTGGCGCAGCTTTTGTAATACCCTCATTAAAAACAGAAAAACGATACTACATTGATAAACATTATTCCATTTTTACTGCTGAACTTGTAGCCATACTTATGGCATTAAATTACATTGTAGATCTTTCGACGGATACATGCAAAATCTTATTCTGTGTGGACTCAAAGTCTGTTTTACAAGCTATTAAATCTCGAGGCATAAAAAAAACGACTAGAAATGACTATTAAAATAAAACATATTATTCATGAGTTGTCTCTAAAGGGTACCAGTATTACGTTTTGCTGGATTCCTTCTCACTCCGGAATCACCCCAAACGAGTGGGCAGATCATGCGGCTAAAACGGCAGCAAAAAATACAGAAGGATCACAGCATCTCGACATTCGACTAGATCTGCATGAATTTAACCAGCGCAGAGAAAAAGTGTCTCAAAAATGGGGAGTTTGTGTTATACTCCCTGTTTGGCTAGTATACTTACCATGTCAGACCATAGCATTCAACGGCAGTTAGCCAGCTCTGTCAGGCCGAATTTTTTCCGTGGCCAATGCAGTCATAAGACAGTCACGTGATGTCACCCCACTTCCGGCCCCGGAAGAAGCCAGTGTCAACTTCCTATAAGTCATTCAGCGAGGCCTGGTGTATGGTGACCCCGAGAACCTTGGCGCCAGAGGGGAAGGTAGGGAGGGAATTAGAGTCTGACATGGTAAGTATACTAGCCAAACAGGGAGTATAACACAAACTCCCCATTTTGGCGTCATATACTTTACCATGTCAGACCATAGCAGAATTTAAAGGAATCGGAGGAGGGCGAGCGCCCTAGTGGTTCTTGGGGTTGACCGATATGGCTGCATTGGCCGCCACAAAGGAAATCCCCTTAGACCCATCAGCTCTGGTCATGCGGATATCCCTCAGGTAAAAATTAATGAAGGGATTTTCCGAACGCCAGTAGGCTGCCTCCAGCAGGTGGCGCACGGGGACAGAGTACTGGAACGCTGTGGAAGTGGCCAGTGCTCTGACCTCGTGGGCCCTGGGTGATAGGACAGGGAGATCCTTGTACGCCTGAGCGTAGGTAGATCTCACCGTCTTGGAGAGCCACCTGGAGATAGTTCCCGCCGAGATATCTCTAGTATTGTTGGGGTTGAGGGAGATAAGGAGTCGTCTCTGGGAGGAGCGCCTGGGGCGTGTGCGTTCCCAGTAGTACCTGAGACACCTGGAGGGGCAAAGGTCCATGTCTCCATCTTTTTCTCCCTTTCCCAAGATGTCAGAACTCCGGAAGGAACTTGAGAGAGACTGAGCCGTCCCTGTGGAAGGCGATATCTGTGGGGTCACCGCTGAGGGCGTGAATCTCACTTCGTCTTCTGGCCGAGGCCAGGGCGAGGAGAAAGGTGGTCTTAAAGGAGAGGAGGTCAAAAGGAATAGAAGCAATGGGTTCAAAAGGGGTTTTTCTGAGGGCATCGAGGACCGTAAAAAGGTCCCAGAGGGGAATGCGCCTAGGGGACTGAGCTTCCCGTAGAGCAACTCCTCTAGACACCTCTCTGAGGAGAAAGTCATTGTCAAAAGAAGGGCCCCCCAGTTGACGAATGGTAGTGCAGATAGCTGATCTGTAGCCCCGAATGGAGCCAGCCGACAGCTTAAGGGAAGAGGATAGGTGGGAGAGGAAATTTCCTATTTGGATGTGGAGGGGCAGTAATGGGGAACAGAGTTATCTGAGCACCAGGTTATCCATCTCTCCCAACGGTAGTTGTAGAGGGATTCGGTGCTGGCTCTGCGAGATGCCGAGGCGAAGTCCCGTAATCCCTGAGAGGCCCTGCCCCGGCTAGTGTGTCTAGGACGGACTGGGGTCTCTCCGAGTGGGGGGTAGATGCAGATGTTCGCAGTTGGGCTGGCATAGAAGCCACGCGTGTAGGCGAAGCATCTTGGGATTGGAGTGAGGAAGACCTGACCGGGGTTGTCTCAGCATGTCCCAGCGAGGGCTGAGCCGGAGGGGGGGAACGTGGGTGAGGGACTTGGGGTCCGGGAACCAAGACTGGGTCGGCCACCATGGCGTTACGAGGATCAGCCTGGGTCTTTCCAGCCTTGCCTTCCTGATCACCTTGTGTAGGATGGGGAAGGGGGGAAAGGCATACGCCAGTAGGCCCGTCTCGGGGAGGGATAGTGCGTCGACTGCATCCGCCTGGGGATCTGGAACGGGAGAGACGTACAGGGGCAGGTGATGGTTGAAGCTGGTGGCAAACAGGTCGATCATGGGCACAAACCAATGGTTGCGCGACACCAGCGAAGGAGGGCCTCTGTTCTGAGGGAGAGGCCTATGGAGCGGGCCTCTCCCCCTTTGTTGACATAGCAAGCTACCGACGTATTGTCCGTGAGGAGGAGAACAAGTCGGTTCGCGACCTTGTGCTGGAGTTGGAGAAGGGCTAGCCTGACCGCTTCCAGCTCCCACTCCCCGAGGCGTGACTGTCCTCCACGTGGGTCCCCCAGCCCAAGTTGGAGGCGTCTGTATAAAGTTCCAGTGGTTGGGTTGGGTTGGGAGGGAGATGGGGACCCCGGTGGAGAGAGTGGCTGGAGTGAGCCGCTCCTCCGTCGCCGAAATGAACCAGTGTCCGAGGGGAATGACCTGGTCCCAGCGGTCGGAGGTCTGTGACAAACGTCGGCGGAACTCCCTCTGAAGTTGGCGTTTGGGGACCCGCCGCAGGGGAATGAGGGGAGACAGGGACTCCATCATTCCTAGGAGGGAGGACAGGGTTCTGGCCGAGGTGTGGGGTGCCTGTGACAGGCAGGAGATGAGGTCCACTATGCGTGCAGGCCTCTCCGGGGTCTGCCAGACGAACCGTAGGAATCGTCTGTGGGCCGGGTGAATCAGGATCTGAAAAATAGGCGTCCTTCAGGTCTACGGATGTGGCCCAGTCGCGATGATGGATGGAGTCTCGGATCTGGGTGGGGGTCTCCATCTTGAACTTGGTGGGCCTGAGGAACTTGTTGAGGGGCGAAAGATCTAGAATGGGCCTCCATCCTCCCGAGGCTTTTGGGATCACAAAGAGTAGAAGCCGGGGTTTGGGTGGGAAATCTCCGAGATGGCCCCTCTTTTGAGGAGGTCTTGGACTTCCGTGCGAAGAGCTTCTGCTTTGGCGGGGGAGGGTTCGTTGGGGGAGGGAGGGGGAGATAGCATGAGGGGGGGGACGCTCGTGGGCCCAAGGAAGGCGAAACCCTTCCTGTAGCACCGCCACTATCCAGGGGTGAGGCGTATGCGTCTCCACTGGTGGGCATGCCGGGAGAGGCTGCCCGCCAGGGGGGGCGAGGGTCTGGGCTGGTGGGTGGGGGATAGGGCGAGGGGGGGTGCTACCTGATCTAAGTCCCCCTCGGGCTGTCTCCCTAGTCAGCTCCGGGAGCGTGACTGTTGGCCTAACCGAAAATTTTGCTGATGGGGTTTTGGCTTAGGTCGCTTGGCGGGCCGTGCGGTGCGGGAAGGCGATTGTCTGGGATAGGGTCTGTGCCTGGGGAAGGAACGAAGTGGGGGTCTAGCAGGGCGTGGCGGTGGCCTGGGCGCAAAGGACACAGCCTGCTTGCGTTCCTCAACTGCTTGTGCTATGACGTCAGCCGAGTAGTCGCCAAAGAGCGACTGGACCTGGCCCGGGATGCATCGCAGGGCTGCCTTAAGCGTCGGGGAGAGAGAGGTCCGCGCCAGCACGGCCTCTCTCGCGACCAACAAGCAGTTGAAGTGGCTTCTGGCTGCGCTGTCCGCCGCAGCCGAAAGGTGATGCGAAATCCTGTTAACTAGGTGTCGCATGAAAGGATCGCTGAACAAGCGAGGGTCAGGCTCTTGGTGCGCCTCAGAGCCCGGGTCCCCCGGTACTGGGATGGCACCATCGTCCTCCGGCCATAGAGCCTCCGCTCGCTGAAGGGGCATGTCCAAGTAGGTGTGTCCCGCCGTGGTGTGGAGGATGCCCATCCTGGCTACTCGGACCCATTCCTTTAGGTTCTTAAAGGAGATGGCGCCGGAAGTAGGGGGGGGCAGGTGGGGGATCAACCGACGGTCCGACTGGGAAATGCCCATCTCCCTGGTCACGGGATTGTCCGTAAACAAGGAGGCGACTGAGGGGTTCTTGGGTAGATTGGTCTAGATCTCTGGGCCGGGGGAGAGGGAGAGAAATTCGTCAGCGGGTGCGGCCTCCCTCCTAACGAGGTCTGGTCGCCACCGTTCTATCGTGCGGACATCGTACAATGAGGTGGGGGCTAGCTCCTCGTCATCGTCCGCCTCAGGGAGGTACTGGTCCTGAGAGGGTTCATAGCACCCGTCTTCAGGAGGTAAGTCGAGGGGTGCCTGTAGTGTGTCCCCGGTGGCCCTATAATCGGCGGCCGGGACATCGTCCTGCCGATAGGACAGCGCCCGAGGAGGGAGACCAAGGTCGACCCAGGTAAGTGAGGCCGGGTGCCACATTCGACCATGTAGCTGGTCGTGCTGGGTGTTGGCGTTAAGCCACTGGTCTCTCTCGGGGG
>JAMYXO010000664.1:0-22500 GCA_033310375.1 Conus canariensis | reverse complement strand
CAATTGTTTACAATTTCTACTTTTGTGTTCAGAGTTGCTAAGTGTGGTTTGCATAATATTAACCATTTTTCTGTGGAGCATAGATTGCATCTTTTTGAAATATTGTTGTATGGTGTTGCTCTTTTTATGATTTTCCATGATATGTTGTAGTCTATTTTTTTATCTTTGAGTCTCCAGATGTATTTGCTCAGCTCTGTTTGATTTTTGTATTTTTCATTTTTGAATGACTGTTTGTGGTTTGCGTATCTGGTTTTGAAAGTGTTTTCAGTAATCCCTACATATGTTTCTTCTTCATTTTCTGATGTTACCGTAGCTTGGTATACAATGTTGCTGTGAAGACATTTATTGCTCAGGGGGCACTGTTCTTTTTTAGTGCAGTTGCAAGATGTCCTTTCGGCACCCTTCTCTTTTATGTTGCTTTTCATTTTGTTAGATGAATCAATCATGTTTTTGAGGTTGGGCATACATGAGTATGACAGTTTAATGGTGTTTTTGTTGAATATTTTGGACAGTTTGTGTTCTTTTGGGAATGATGTTGCCAAGATTTTAAAGAATTCTTTTCCTACATTTGTTTTTACTTGTCCATCGTATGGTGGGTTGTACCATATGATCTTTCTTTTCCTATTTTTCTTAATTCTGTTCGTGTTGTTGTCTGGACTGTATTGTAGTTTGTAATTGTAACCACTTTTTTGTAATGCTTCTTGATATTCTGTTGCTGCATCATTGAATGCGTTTTCATTGCATGACAGGTTGGATAGTCTCTTGTTTATACCATTGTGTATTGTTTTTAGTATAGATGGTGGGTGGTTGCTTTTGATGTTTACGTAGACTGGTATGTCATTGGGTTTTTTGTATGGTTTGTACACATGGTCATTGAGGTCTAATGTTATGTCTAGGTAATTCACTACTTTTTTGTTTGCTTCTATTGTGATTTTTAAGTTGTGGTTTTTAAAGATTTTACATAATTCTTTTTTCTTGTTTTCAATGGTTCTTGGATTGTTGTTTAATGCAGCGAGGCCGTCATCTCTGTATAAACCGGCCTGTTTTCCAAGTTGTTTTTTGCCAACAAATACACAAATATAACAGAGTCAGAAATGGAGATTATTTTCCACACCAAAAAAACCTGTGTATTTGTTGGCAAATTTCAAAGCTTTGTTGAGTAGTTCTTCATCTATGGATGGATAGAAGTCTACTATGTCAAATGTAATGAACATTGTATTTCTCTGTTTGTTGAGTTTCTTAAACCATTGTATGACTTCATAGCTGTTTTTCAACAAAGCTTTGAAATTTGCCAACAAATACACAAATATAACAGAGTCAGAAATGGAGATTATTTTCCACACCAAAAAAAACCTTACTCCATAGCAGAAATGAAACTTGGATTAAAAAAACGAGCAAAAACTCCACATTTGATGTAACCATGGGATCGTATGATGGTGCCGAAACATGTGAACTAGTCGGACTATTCATGCTATCCAACATCCAAAAACAACTTGGAAAACAGGCCGGTTTATACAGAGATGACGGCCTCGCTGCATTAAACAACAATCCAAGAACCATTGAAAACAAGAAAAAAGAATTATGTAAAATCTTTAAAAACCACAACTTAAAAATCACAATAGAAGCAAACAAAAAAGTAGTGAATTACCTAGACATAACATTAGACCTCAATGACCATGTGTACAAACCATACAAAAAACCCAATGACATACCAGTCTACGTAAACATCAAAAGCAACCACCCACCATCTATACTAAAAACAATACCCAATGGTATAAACAAGAGACTATCCAACCTGTCATGCAATGAAAACGCATTCAATGATGCAGCAACAGAATATCAAGAAGCATTACAAAAAAGTGGTTACAATTACAAACTACAATACAGTCCAGACAACAACACGAACAGAATTAAGAAAAATAGGAAAAGAAAGATCATATGGTACAACCCACCATACGATGGACAAGTAAAAACAAATGTAGGAAAAGAATTCTTTAAAATCTTGGCAACATCATTCCCAAAAGAACACAAACTGTCCAAAATATTCAACAAAAACACCATTAAACTGTCATACTCATGTATGCCCAACCTCAAAAACATGATTGATTCATCTAACAAAATGAAAAGCAACATAAAAGAGAAGGGTGCCGAAAGGACATCTTGCAACTGCACTAAAAAAGAACAGTGCCCCCTGAGCAATAAATGTCTTCACAGCAACATTGTATACCAAGCTACGGTAACATCAGAAAATGAAGAAGAAACATATGTAGGGATTACTGAAAACACTTTCAAAACCAGATACGCAAACCACAAACAGTCATTCAAAAATGAAAAATACAAAAATCAAACAGAGCTGAGCAAATACATCTGGAGACTCAAAGATAAAAAAATAGACTACAACATATCATGGAAAATCATAAAAAGAGCAACACCATACAACAATATTTCAAAAAGATGCAATCTATGCTCCACAGAAAAATGGTTAATATTATGCAAACCACACTTAGCAACTCTGAACACAAAAGTAGAAATTGTAAACAATTGCAGGCACAAGTGGAAATCTTTGCTAGCACATTCCACCTGAACAGGCCCCAATAAGAACCACAGGCCGCACGTGCAGCAAATGAGATCCGCCTGCACACACAGAGTTGAAATCAAGTCCCGCACGCCATAAAAGATCGTTGGCGTGCCCCAAAAGACATCCTTAAGATAGCAACGCTAGAAACAAGCTTGTAGATTTTACCACTTCATTTTAAAAATATTTTTTAACAGATTTATCTATATATATATATATATATATACTAGCAGGGGCACCCGGCATTGCCCGGGATATGAACATTCTTTGCGATACTCACGTGACGGCAAACATGTATTAATTGTTTTGATTTACAATCAAGAGCAAGCTTTGTTTATAATTCAATACTTCTTGCAGTCATTGCAACACCAAGCTGCTCTGTAAGTTGCTGGAACGGTGCTCGGTACTTATCCTTGGAATTTATTAGTTTATTGTAATTTAGTCCCTTGCGGATTCATTCCAAGAACTGGCCCTCAGCAGTTGTGTCTTAAGAGGTTATCTTTTTATATTTTCTACTTTTCACAAGAAAATGTAGTTTGTTTTTCTCTTTCATGATTTTCTTTTGCTTCTTAGGTGGCACCTTTGGTTGGTTTTTTGAAAACTCAACAAACATACTACGGTATTGCACACCAGCACTTTTCTGGGATAGCATTCTTCTTAAAACCGAAAAGGCAGAGGAGTCAAATTACCACTTTTCGCGGTCACTGAGGAGAAACAATCAGGTTTCGAAATATCGGTATCTGACCAGGAGTTATATGCTAGTGAGTTTTCTCCCCATTGGAGACTGTCTCTCTCTTGGAGATTGTAAGCTTGCTGAAGGCTCATTTTGAGAAGCATTTATTTTGGTTTTCCCCATTCACCCACTCAAGCACATACTGTTAGTTAGGCAGAATTATCTACCACTGCAGATATGTATGCTTATCTCCCCTATTTTTTCAATCTAAGACATAAGAGCAAGCTTTGTTTATAATTATATATATATATACACGTCACACTTCAGCTGTGCCCTCTGCCACAGGGACTGTCATTCCCGCGTCGGACTGGCCAGCCACACCCATCGCTGTACCAGAATAGACACCTAGAGCGCAACTCCATAGTCTTCCGAGACTGAAGTTTGCCTACTCTATATATCTATATATATATATATATAGGTTCTGCACACACATGCGAGCGCACGTGTGCATGCATGCGCATACACACACATGTGCTCACATGTATGCACGCAAGCAAGTGTGTACGCATCCACAGACGCACACACAGACTCAGACCCATAAGCACGCAAATGCGCACTCAAGCCTCCACGCCGGCGGTTACACGCACACACATGCGCGCGTGCACACACACACACAAACGCGCGAGCGCACGCACACACATTGTACTGGCCCTCGAACATGAATGTTTATAACTAAAAGACCAAGTTAAACAAGATGGTTTCCAATACAGCTTCTCTCTGTCTGAAATGCTGTTTATCATTGATACAAACAGGAGATTTGTTGTGTCAAAAGATAAAAGACCAGAGATGTACATTATTCTGTTTTCAGACATTCTTTCTTTCTTTCTGTCTTTCTTTATTTTCTTACCCTGTGCACGACGACATGTAAATATTATCCGATTGGTATTCATTCTCACATTAGCAAGGAAGGGCGAGTACTCTTCTTCTTCTTCTTTCCCTTGACTACCGCCTTCATCATTTTGAAGATTCTGTAGACTATAGGGGTTTGCACGAAGTTGAAGTTGCCTGAGTTAGTGTTCGCTGGGCCGGGGTGGGGGTGGGGGATGAGGTGGGGGGGGAGAAGGAGGATGATGGGGAGAGGGGGAGGGGGGGGGACAGGGGGAGGGGTGTGGATCAGATTAGGGATTTGAAGCCCTCCAGGGTGGGGCTGAGGGCAACCTCAGCAGGAAGGCTGTTCCAGTCGGGTATGGTCCTGGGGAAGAAGGATTTCTGTCTATACAGAGTCCTGCAGCTGGAAAGGTGGTATGTTGCTGGATGGGACCGTCGGGTTCCTTTGGGTGCAGAGGGATTTTGAGAGGGTTTGTGGCATGTGTTAATAATGAGGCTTCCGTTATGAAATTTATAGAAGTTCACTAGTCGCGCCTTTCTCCTTCGTTCTGTGAGGGGGGACCACTGAAGGGTCTCCAGCATGTCATGTACACTGGAGGTTTTCCGGTGTCGATGGATGACCCAGCGAGCAGCTCGACGTTGGATCGCTTCCAGCTTCTTAATATCATTCTCTATGTAGGGGTCCCACACAGAGCTGGCGTATTCGAGGGTTGGGCGGACTAGTGATAGGTAGGCTTGCTGTTTAATGCGCTGGTATCCTACTTACAGGTTCCGTCTCAGTAGTCCAAGAGTCTTGTTGGCACGGTTGGAGACATTGGAGATGTGGGGGCTCCAGCTGAGATCAGAAGGGATGGTGACGCCGAGGTATTTAGACTTACTGACTGTGTCAAGGGTGTGGCCACGGAGAGTGTAGTTTGAGGGTAGGGGGTTTCTCTTCCGGCTCACTCGCAGTGTCTGGCATTTGTCTGGATGGAAACTCATGAGCCATCTCTGCTCCCACTCTGCGAGTCGATCGAGATCCTTCTGGAGGGCTTGTTGGTCGCTGGTGGAGGAGATAGTTTTGTGGCACAGAGTGTCATCAGCAAAGAGACGAGCAGTGGAGGACAGTCCAGTCAGCATGTCATTGATGTAGTATAGGAATAGGCTAGTCCCAAGAACAGAACCTTGGGGAACTCCAGACTCCACAGGGACAGGACTGGAAGTAGCTCCATCCACCACTACTGACTGCTGTCTACCCAAGAGGAAATTCTTAATCCAAGTGTGTGTTTTACCTGTGATACCAAGGGAATGGATCTTGTGGAGCAGGAGGGAGTGACAGTAGAAAGAAACTCGTGGAGAGCGTGGCAGCAGAGAGTCCTCAGAAGAGAAGCCCCCTTCAAGCAAGTGTTTCGGCCCTTATCTCCTGACACTCTAGGGGGGTTGGGCCACACCCGGTTCATGACTCCGGATGTCCCTCTGCTGCCCCTTTTTTTCCCATCTTGGGACGAGCCATGGCTGGGATTCGAACCCATGACCCTCTGGACATGCTCATTTTCCACTTAATGACTCGCGCTTTAACCACTGAGCCACAGGGACACCTGATATTTGTAGGGAAATTAAGCCTTATGAAGTTCACTTTTGTTCCTCCTTGACCAGATCCAGCTTGAACACCTCTCTGCCGCTTCTGCCATTGCTTTCAGGGCTCTGGTTTTTTCCTTCCCTGCAACTGAGAGCTGTTTCATGAGGCTGTATGCAGACGTTCCTACAAACCCCCTAGCTCCAATTTCTGCAGTGAGGACTTTGACCTGATAGCCTTCTCTCCTCAGGCTGTTTGCCAGATCAGCATACTTTTCAGTCTTGTAGATTTGAGCTGCCTCCATTCTGTTCTCATATGGCACCGTGAGCTCGATCATGATCAGCTGCTTGGTTGACTTAGAGTGGACTACTATGTCTGGTCTCATGCCACTCTTGCTGATGATCTCTGGGTGACTCATCCATTCTGGGAGGTCTGCAGTGCACTCCCAGTCATCTGCCCCGTCCAGCAGACTCTGCCTGCATGTTTCGAGTGGCACTGTTGTTCTTGGCCATGATTTGCTGCCTCCTGCCGTGAAGAATGTTGCGGGTGCTTTTGGAGTCCTGATTTTCCCTTTTGTGGTGTTGGTACTAGCCCAGACTACTTGTACAATTTCTTTGAGCACTTGGTTGTGCCTCCATGTGTACCTTCCTTGAGCCAGGGCTACTTTACATGAGCTTAGGACATGCTCCACTGTTTGTTTTTCATGGCAGAGGGGGCATGCAGGATCGTCTGTTTTCCCCCACTTCACCAGGTTTGCATTTGAGGGCAGAAGGTCATATGCAGATCTGAGAATGAAGCTGATCCTGAGAGGGGCCATGTGCCAAATGTCATTCCAAGTGAGACTTCTTTGGAGTGCATTCTCCCACGTTGTCCATTGCCCTTGCTGGCTCTGCTGGACTGCTTTTTGGAGTCTTTTTTGGTCTTCTTCTTTTCTCATCTCCTGAATCATCATGTCTCTTTTGGCTTTTCCTTTGGCCTTTGACCACCATTCAGTTTTGGTCACCCCCAGTCCCTGTCTGTTGGTCTGTGTGTGTCCTGTTATTTCTCTGATCTTGAGACTTTCTTTTGCAGAATCCATCGCCTCTTGAACTTTCCATTTTCTGCCTGTCTTCAGCTGGGGCTTAATTGCTTCTATCACCTTGTCTCCTGAGTCCTCCAGCATGCTTTGAAGTCTGATCTTCCCTGCTTTGTATTCCTCCAGGATGGATTTCAGGGGTAGTTTCAGCTTTGCTTGGCGACAGTACAGCGCTATGTCAGTCAGACAGGGTGGGACACCAAGCCATTTCCTTGTGAACTTGTTGATTTTGGCTTCCATTGCCTCCACTATGCTGGTGCAGATGTCGTATATCATCAGAGGCCATAGCAGCTTTGGTATCAGCATGAACTGCAGACACCAGACCTTGTATTTGCCAGGGAGCCCACACTGGTCAATGGTCTCCAAGCCTTCCTCCGCCATCTGCTTGGTTTCTTTTGCTCTTTGTGTGTCTTTCAGCGTATCATCATACCATCTTCCAAGGCTCTTGACTGGTTCTTCTGTGACTGTTGGAATGGCCTGGTTGGCAACACTGAAGACCACAGATCCGGCCACTTTTCCTTTCCTCAGTGAGAGACTCCGTGATTTCTTTGGCTTGAACTTCATTCTGGATGAGGCAACTATGTCGTCCAGCCTCTCCAGCACATGACGTGTCTCGTCTTCTCTGGATGAAATCACTGTAGTGTCATCCATGAAGGCCTTGAGAGGAGGCATCTTGTATCCATCGCCAAGGTCTGTTTGTCTCGCGTTGTTTGTTGCTGCTTTCAAGATGAGTTCCATTGCCAGCACGAACAGTATTGGGGAAATTGCACAGCCCATTGCAATACCCACTTCCAAGTTGATCCAGTCTGTTGTGTACTCCTTGGTAGAGAACCGCATTGAGAAGCCATTGAAGTACTTCTTGAGCATGTCGCGGATGTTCTTTGGCACATGGTACATCTCAAGAGCCAACTGTATCATCTCATGGGGCACAGATCCATATGCGTTTGCCAGATCAAGCCACACTACGTCCAGGTCTCTCTTTTCTGTTTTTGCTTTTTGGATTGCGTCCCAGATCATTGTGGCGTGTTCTACACAGCCCGCCACGCCTGGGATGCCACCTTTCTGGACTGACACATCCAAGTACTTGTTTTCCATCAGGTACTTGGTCAGCCTTGCTGCCATGACAGAGAAGAAGATTTTCCCTTCGACGTTCAGTAGTGATATTGGCCTGAACTGGCTAATGTCACTTGAGTTTTGCTCTTTGGGGATGTACACACCATCTGCCGTCATCCACTGGCCGCTGATCTTCTGGTTTCTCCAAGCCGATCGCAGCAGCCTGTGGAGCCACTCCAGCACCTTGGGACATTTCTTGTAAAGCTGGTAAGGTATTCCGTTTGGCCCTGGTGATGATTTGGCTCTGGCTTTGTCGACCACCTTCTTGATTTCCGCCAACGTTGGAGGCTTGCCATTGAACTGTTCCTCAGGGTTGGTTGGCCACACCAGACCTTGAATGTCGAGTGGTGCTTTGCTCTGTGGGTCAGAGTATGTTTTCCTCAGATGCTGCTCAAGAACTCCTTTGTCCACACTTAGGGTCCCAGATTTTGGCTGCTCAAACAGTGTTCTGGCAAACTGGAAGGGGTCTCTGAAGAAGCGCTCTTGTGTCTTCTTCTTTTTGCTCTTCCTCTTCCTCGCAGATTCCGCTTTGCTGAGGGCACTGTGTTTTTCTTTCAGGTCTTTCCACAGTTTTTCCAAGCCTTGTTTTTCAGCTGGCAGTGCGGTCTTCATTTGCATCTTGAGGTTTTTCTTTTGGACCCTGATCTTGTCCATCTTTTCTTGGCGTCTGGATTTCTTTGGAGGTGTTTTCTCTTTGGGTAGTTTTGCTCCATAGGCGTCTCTACATGTGGCATACACAATGTCCCCATATGTGGCTAGTTTGTGTTCCAGGGTGCTTTTCCCTATCAGTGCATCGAGTCTTTGGACGATTTTTGCATCCAGTTTCTCCCAATCTTCAGTTTCGTTTGCTCGTGGCAGGTTGAGTTTCAGGCGCCTGGCATCGAGGGCCTGTGCAAATTCCTCATCCGAACCAACAGCGTGGATGTCCTTGGCACTGTGGTTTAAATCCTGGCCTTGGTCTTCCGACGTCTTATCTGCTGATGCAGTGCGCTGCTGCTCATTCAGATGAGTCTTCACACATCCCATCTTTGTTCTGTGGATCTTCATGCCACGGGTGGTAGCGAAACGCTTTCCACAGACACATGGATATTCCATTTGGTCCATGTTCATAGTCCGTTTGGGATTTGCAGTCATGATTGGTTGAGCACCGATGGATTCATCATTCTCTCCCCCTTTCGGTGAATCCTGGGAGCATCTTTTCCTTTTATTTTTAGTAGCCACATGTTTAAGGCAAAGTGGGGAGCCAGCCCACAGAGCCCTTGGTTCTGGTTTTTCCCAGTGTCCTCCGGTCTTTCCCGGACGTCCTCCGGCCTATTCCCGGAAGTCAATGGTTTACCCATGCATCAGTAGAAAGAAACTCGTGGAGAGCGTGGCAGCAGAGAGTCCTCAGAAGAGAAGCCCCCTTCAAGCAAGTGTTTCGGCCCTTATCTCCTGACACTCTAGGGGGGTTGGGCCACACCCGGTTCATGACTCCGGATGTCCCTCTGCTGCCCCTTTTTTTCCCATCTTGGGACGAGCCATGGCTGGGATTCGAACCCATGACCCTCTGGACATGCTCATTTTCCACTTAATGACTCGCGCTTTAACCACTGAGCCACAGGGACACCTGATATTTGTAGGGAAATTAAGCCTTATGAAGTTCACTTTTGTTCCTCCTTGACCAGATCCAGCTTGAACACCTCTCTGCCGCTTCTGCCATTGCTTTCAGGGCTCTGGTTTTTTCCTTCCCTGCAACTGAGAGCTGTTTCATGAGGCTGTATGCAGACGTTCCTACAAACCCCCTAGCTCCAATTTCTGCAGTGAGGACTTTGACCTGATAGCCTTCTCTCCTCAGGCTGTTTGCCAGATCAGCATACTTTTCAGTCTTGTAGATTTGAGCTGCCTCCATTCTGTTCTCATATGGCACCGTGAGCTCGATCATGATCAGCTGCTTGGTTGACTTAGAGTGGACTACTATGTCTGGTCTCATGCCACTCTTGCTGATGATCTCTGGGTGACTCATCCATTCTGGGAGGTCTGCAGTGCACTCCCAGTCATCTGCCCCGTCCAGCAGACTCTGCCTGCATGTTTCGAGTGGCACTGTTGTTCTTGGCCATGATTTGCTGCCTCCTGCCGTGAAGAATGTTGCGGGTGCTTTTGGAGTCCTGATTTTCCCTTTTGTGGTGTTGGTACTAGCCCAGACTACTTGTACAATTTCTTTGAGCACTTGGTTGTGCCTCCATGTGTACCTTCCTTGAGCCAGGGCTACTTTACATGAGCTTAGGACATGCTCCACTGTTTGTTTTTCATGGCAGAGGGGGCATGCAGGATCGTCTGTTTTCCCCCACTTCACCAGGTTTGCATTTGAGGGCAGAAGGTCATATGCAGATCTGAGAATGAAGCTGATCCTGAGAGGGGCCATGTGCCAAATGTCATTCCAAGTGAGACTTCTTTGGAGTGCATTCTCCCACGTTGTCCATTGCCCTTGCTGGCTCTGCTGGACTGCTTTTTGGAGTCTTTTTTGGTCTTCTTCTTTTCTCATCTCCTGAATCATCATGTCTCTTTTGGCTTTTCCTTTGGCCTTTGACCACCATTCAGTTTTGGTCACCCCCAGTCCCTGTCTGTTGGTCTGTGTGTGTCCTGTTATTTCTCTGATCTTGAGACTTTCTTTTGCAGAATCCATCGCCTCTTGAACTTTCCATTTTCTGCCTGTCTTCAGCTGGGGCTTAATTGCTTCTATCACCTTGTCTCCTGAGTCCTCCAGCATGCTTTGAAGTCTGATCTTCCCTGCTTTGTATTCCTCCAGGATGGATTTCAGGGGTAGTTTCAGCTTTGCTTGGCGACAGTACAGCGCTATGTCAGTCAGACAGGGTGGGACACCAAGCCATTTCCTTGTGAACTTGTTGATTTTGGCTTCCATTGCCTCCACTATGCTGGTGCAGATGTCGTATATCATCAGAGGCCATAGCAGCTTTGGTATCAGCATGAACTGCAGACACCAGACCTTGTATTTGCCAGGGAGCCCACACTGGTCAATGGTCTCCAAGCCTTCCTCCGCCATCTGCTTGGTTTCTTTTGCTCTTTGTGTGTCTTTCAGCGTATCATCATACCATCTTCCAAGGCTCTTGACTGGTTCTTCTGTGACTGTTGGAATGGCCTGGTTGGCAACACTGAAGACCACAGATCCGGCCACTTTTCCTTTCCTCAGTGAGAGACTCCGTGATTTCTTTGGCTTGAACTTCATTCTGGATGAGGCAACTATGTCTTCCAGCCTCTCCAGCACATGACGTGTCTCGTCTTCTCTGGATGAAATCACTGTAGTGTCATCCATGAAGGCCTTGAGAGGAGGCATCTTGTATCCATCGCCAAGGTCTGTTTGTCTCGCGTTGTTTGTTGCTGCTTTCAAGATGAGTTCCATTGCCAGCACGAACAGTATTGGGGAAATTGCACAGCCCATTGCAATACCCACTTCCAAGTTGATCCAGTCTGTTGTGTACTCCTTGGTAGAGAACCGCATTGAGAAGCCATTGAAGTACTTCTTGAGCATGTCGCGGATGTTCTTTGGCACATGGTACATCTCAAGAGCCAACTGTATCATCTCATGGGGCACAGATCCATATGCGTTTGCCAGATCAAGCCACACTACGTCCAGGTCTCTCTTTTCTGTTTTTGCTTTTTGGATTGCGTCCCAGATCATTGTGGCGTGTTCTACACAGCCCGCCACGCCTGGGATGCCACCTTTCTGGACTGACACATCCAAGTACTTGTTTTCCATCAGGTACTTGGTCAGCCTTGCTGCCATGACAGAGAAGAAGATTTTCCCTTCGACGTTCAGTAGTGATATTGGCCTGAACTGGCTAATGTCACTTGAGTTTTGCTCTTTGGGGATGTACACACCATCTGCCGTCATCCACTGGCCGCTGATCTTCTGGTTTCTCCAAGCCGATCGCAGCAGCCTGTGGAGCCACTCCAGCACCTTGGGACATTTCTTGTAAAGCTGGTAAGGTATTCCGTTTGGCCCTGGTGATGATTTGGCTCTGGCTTTGTCGACCACCTTCTTGATTTCCGCCAACGTTGGAGGCTTGCCATTGAACTGTTCCTCAGGGTTGGTTGGCCACACCAGACCTTGAATGTCGAGTGGTGCTTTGCTCTGTGGGTCAGAGTATGTTTTCCTCAGATGCTGCTCAAGAACTCCTTTGTCCACACTTAGGGTCCCAGATTTTGGCTGCTCAAACAGTGTTCTGGCAAACTGGAAGGGGTCTCTGAAGAAGCGCTCTTGTGTCTTCTTCTTTTTGCTCTTCCTCTTCCTCGCAGATTCCGCTTTGCTGAGGGCACTGTGTTTTTCTTTCAGGTCTTTCCACAGTTTTTCCAAGCCTTGTTTTTCAGCTGGCAGTGCGGTCTTCATTTGCATCTTGAGGTTTTTCTTTTGGACCCTGATCTTGTCCATCTTTTCTTGGCGTCTGGATTTCTTTGGAGGTGTTTTCTCTTTGGGTAGTTTTGCTCCATAGGCGTCTCTACATGTGGCATACACAATGTCCCCATATGTGGCTAGTTTGTGTTCCAGGGTGCTTTTCCCTATCAGTGCATCGAGTCTTTGGACGATTTTTGCATCCAGTTTCTCCCAATCTTCAGTTTCGTTTGCTCGTGGCAGGTTGAGTTTCAGGCGCCTGGCATCGAGGGCCTGTGCAAATTCCTCATCCGAACCAACAGCGTGGATGTCCTTGGCACTGTGGTTTAAATCCTGGCCTTGGTCTTCCGACGTCTTATCTGCTGATGCAGTGCGCTGCTGCTCATTCAGATGAGTCTTCACACATCCCATCTTTGTTCTGTGGATCTTCATGCCACGGGTGGTAGCGAAACGCTTTCCACAGACACATGGATATTCCATTTGGTCCATGTTCATAGTCCGTTTGGGATTTGCAGTCATGATTGGTTGAGCACCGATGGATTCATCATTCTCTCCCCCTTTCGGTGAATCCTGGGAGCATCTTTTCCTTTTATTTTTAGTAGCCACATGTTTAAGGCAAAGTGGGGAGCCAGCCCACAGAGCCCTTGGTTCTGGTTTTTCCCAGTGTCCTCCGGTCTTTCCCGGACGTCCTCCGGCCTATTCCCGGAAGTCAATGGTTTACCCATGCATCAGTAGAAAGAAACTCGTGGAGAGCGTGGCAGCAGAGAGTCCTCAGAAGAGAAGCCCCCTTCAAGCAAGTGTTTCGGCCCTTATCTCCTGACACTCTAGGGGGGTTGGGCCACACCCGGTTCATGACTCCGGATGTCCCTCTGCTGCCCCTTTTTTTCCCATCTTGGGACGAGCCATGGCTGGGATTCGAACCCATGACCCTCTGGACATGCTCATTTTCCACTTAATGACTCGCGCTTTAACCACTGAGCCACAGGGACACCTGATATTTGTAGGGAAATTAAGCCTTATGAAGTTCACTTTTGTTCCTCCTTGACCAGATCCAGCTTGAACACCTCTCTGCCGCTTCTGCCATTGCTTTCAGGGCTCTGGTTTTTTCCTTCCCTGCAACTGAGAGCTGTTTCATGAGGCTGTATGCAGACGTTCCTACAAACCCCCTAGCTCCAATTTCTGCAGTGAGGACTTTGACCTGATAGCCTTCTCTCCTCAGGCTGTTTGCCAGATCAGCATACTTTTCAGTCTTGTAGATTTGAGCTGCCTCCATTCTGTTCTCATATGGCACCGTGAGCTCGATCATGATCAGCTGCTTGGTTGACTTAGAGTGGACTACTATGTCTGGTCTCATGCCACTCTTGCTGATGATCTCTGGGTGACTCATCCATTCTGGGAGGTCTGCAGTGCACTCCCAGTCATCTGCCCCGTCCAGCAGACTCTGCCTGCATGTTTCGAGTGGCACTGTTGTTCTTGGCCATGATTTGCTGCCTCCTGCCGTGAAGAATGTTGCGGGTGCTTTTGGAGTCCTGATTTTCCCTTTTGTGGTGTTGGTACTAGCCCAGACTACTTGTACAATTTCTTTGAGCACTTGGTTGTGCCTCCATGTGTACCTTCCTTGAGCCAGGGCTACTTTACATGAGCTTAGGACATGCTCCACTGTTTGTTTTTCATGGCAGAGGGGGCATGCAGGATCGTCTGTTTTCCCCCACTTCACCAGGTTTGCATTTGAGGGCAGAAGGTCATATGCAGATCTGAGAATGAAGCTGATCCTGAGAGGGGCCATGTGCCAAATGTCATTCCAAGTGAGACTTCTTTGGAGTGCATTCTCCCACGTTGTCCATTGCCCTTGCTGGCTCTGCTGGACTGCTTTTTGGAGTCTTTTTTGGTCTTCTTCTTTTCTCATCTCCTGAATCATCATGTCTCTTTTGGCTTTTCCTTTGGCCTTTGACCACCATTCAGTTTTGGTCACCCCCAGTCCCTGTCTGTTGGTCTGTGTGTGTCCTGTTATTTCTCTGATCTTGAGACTTTCTTTTGCAGAATCCATCGCCTCTTGAACTTTCCATTTTCTGCCTGTCTTCAGCTGGGGCTTAATTGCTTCTATCACCTTGTCTCCTGAGTCCTCCAGCATGCTTTGAAGTCTGATCTTCCCTGCTTTGTATTCCTCCAGGATGGATTTCAGGGGTAGTTTCAGCTTTGCTTGGCGACAGTACAGCGCTATGTCAGTCAGACAGGGTGGGACACCAAGCCATTTCCTTGTGAACTTGTTGATTTTGGCTTCCATTGCCTCCACTATGCTGGTGCAGATGTCGTATATCATCAGAGGCCATAGCAGCTTTGGTATCAGCATGAACTGCAGACACCAGACCTTGTATTTGCCAGGGAGCCCACACTGGTCAATGGTCTCCAAGCCTTCCTCCGCCATCTGCTTGGTTTCTTTTGCTCTTTGTGTGTCTTTCAGCGTATCATCATACCATCTTCCAAGGCTCTTGACTGGTTCTTCTGTGACTGTTGGAATGGCCTGGTTGGCAACACTGAAGACCACAGATCCGGCCACTTTTCCTTTCCTCAGTGAGAGACTCCGTGATTTCTTTGGCTTGAACTTCATTCTGGATGAGGCAACTATGTCTTCCAGCCTCTCCAGCACATGACGTGTCTCGTCTTCTCTGGATGAAATCACTGTAGTGTCATCCATGAAGGCCTTGAGAGGAGGCATCTTGTATCCATCGCCAAGGTCTGTTTGTCTCGCGTTGTTTGTTGCTGCTTTCAAGATGAGTTCCATTGCCAGCACGAACAGTATTGGGGAAATTGCACAGCCCATTGCAATACCCACTTCCAAGTTGATCCAGTCTGTTGTGTACTCCTTGGTAGAGAACCGCATTGAGAAGCCATTGAAGTACTTCTTGAGCATGTCGCGGATGTTCTTTGGCACATGGTACATCTCAAGAGCCAACTGTATCATCTCATGGGGCACAGATCCATATGCGTTTGCCAGATCAAGCCACACTACGTCCAGGTCTCTCTTTTCTGTTTTTGCTTTTTGGATTGCGTCCCAGATCATTGTGGCGTGTTCTACACAGAACGCCACGCCTGGGATGCCACCTTTCTGGACTGACACATCCAAGTACTTGTTTTCCATCAGGTACTTGGTCAGCCTTGCTGCCATGACAGAGAAGAAGATTTTCCCTTCGACGTTCAGTAGTGATATTGGCCTGAACTGGCTAATGTCACTTGAGTTTTGCTCTTTGGGGATGTACACACCATCTGCCGTCATCCACTGGCCGCTGATCTTCTGGTTTCTCCAAGCCGATCGCAGCAGCCTGTGGAGCCACTCCAGCACCTTGGGACATTTCTTGTAAAGCTGGTAAGGTATTCCGTTTGGCCCTGGTGATGATTTGGCTCTGGCTTTGTCGACCACCTTCTTGATTTCCGCCAACGTTGGAGGCTTGCCATTGAACTGTTCCTCAGGGTTGGTTGGCCACACCAGACCTTGAATGTCGAGTGGTGCTTTGCTCTGTGGGTCAGAGTATGTTTTCCTCAGATGCTGCTCAAGAACTCCTTTGTCCACACTTAGGGTCCCAGATTTTGGCTGCTCAAACAGTGTTCTGGCAAACTGGAAGGGGTCTCTGAAGAAGCGCTCTTGTGTCTTCTTCTTTTTGCTCTTCCTCTTCCTCGCAGATTCCGCTTTGCTGAGGGCACTGTGTTTTTCTTTCAGGTCTTTCCACAGTTTTTCCAAGCCTTGTTTTTCAGCTGGCAGTGCGGTCTTCATTTGCATCTTGAGGTTTTTCTTTTGGACCCTGATCTTGTCCATCTTTTCTTGGCGTCTGGATTTCTTTGGAGGTGTTTTCTCTTTGGGTAGTTTTGCTCCATAGGCGTCTCTACATGTGGCATACACAATGTCCCCATATGTGGCTAGTTTGTGTTCCAGGGTGCTTTTCCCTATCAGTGCATCGAGTCTTTGGACGATTTTTGCATCCAGTTTCTCCCAATCTTCAGTTTCGTTTGCTCGTGGCAGGTTGAGTTTCAGGCGCCTGGCATCGAGGGCCTGTGCAAATTCCTCATCCGAACCAACAGCGTGGATGTCCTTGGCACTGTGGTTTAAATCCTGGCCTTGGTCTTCCGACGTCTTATCTGCTGATGCAGTGCGCTGCTGCTCATTCAGATGAGTCTTCACACATCCCATCTTTGTTCTGTGGATCTTCATGCCACGGGTGGTAGCGAAACGCTTTCCACAGACACATGGATATTCCATTTGGTCCATGTTCATAGTCCGTTTGGGATTTGCAGTCATGATTGGTTGAGCACCGATGGATTCATCATTCTCTCCCCCTTTCGGTGAATCCTGGGAGCATCTTTTCCTTTTATTTTTAGTAGCCACATGTTTAAGGCAAAGTGGGGAGCCAGCCCACAGAGCCCTTGGTTCTGGTTTTTCCCAGTGTCCTCCGGTCTTTCCCGGACGTCCTCCGGCCTATTCCCGGAAGTCAATGGTTTACCCATGCATCAGTAGAAAGAAACTCGTGGAGAGCGTGGCAGCAGAGAGTCCTCAGAAGAGAAGCCCCCTTCAAGCAAGTGTTTCGGCCCTTATCTCCTGACACTCTAGGGGGGTTGGGCCACACCCGGTTCATGACTCCGGATGTCCCTCTGCTGCCCCTTTTTTTCCCATCTTGGGACGAGCCATGGCTGGGATTCGAACCCATGACCCTCTGGACATGCTCATTTTCCACTTAATGACTCGCGCTTTAACCACTGAGCCACAGGGACACCTGATATTTGTAGGGAAATTAAGCCTTATGAAGTTCACTTTTGTTCCTCCTTGACCAGATCCAGCTTGAACACCTCTCTGCCGCTTCTGCCATTGCTTTCAGGGCTCTGGTTTTTTCCTTCCCTGCAACTGAGAGCTGTTTCATGAGGCTGTATGCAGACGTTCCTACAAACCCCCTAGCTCCAATTTCTGCAGTGAGGACTTTGACCTGATAGCCTTCTCTCCTCAGGCTGTTTGCCAGATCAGCATACTTTTCAGTCTTGTAGATTTGAGCTGCCTCCATTCTGTTCTCATATGGCACCGTGAGCTCGATCATGATCAGCTGCTTGGTTGACTTAGAGTGGACTACTATGTCTGGTCTCATGCCACTCTTGCTGATGATCTCTGGGTGACTCATCCATTCTGGGAGGTCTGCAGTGCACTCCCAGTCATCTGCCCCGTCCAGCAGACTCTGCCTGCATGTTTCGAGTGGCACTGTTGTTCTTGGCCATGATTTGCTGCCTCCTGCCGTGAAGAATGTTGCGGGTGCTTTTGGAGTCCTGATTTTCCCTTTTGTGGTGTTGGTACTAGCCCAGACTACTTGTACAATTTCTTTGAGCACTTGGTTGTGCCTCCATGTGTACCTTCCTTGAGCCAGGGCTACTTTACATGAGCTTAGGACATGCTCCACTGTTTGTTTTTCATGGCAGAGGGGGCATGCAGGATCGTCTGTTTTCCCCCACTTCACCAGGTTTGCATTTGAGGGCAGAAGGTCATATGCAGATCTGAGAATGAAGCTGATCCTGAGAGGGGCCATGTGCCAAATGTCATTCCAAGTGAGACTTCTTTGGAGTGCATTCTCCCACGTTGTCCATTGCCCTTGCTGGCTCTGCTGGACTGCTTTTTGGAGTCTTTTTTGGTCTTCTTCTTTTCTCATCTCCTGAATCATCATGTCTCTTTTGGCTTTTCCTTTGGCCTTTGACCACCATTCAGTTTTGGTCACCCCCAGTCCCTGTCTGTTGGTCTGTGTGTGTCCTGTTATTTCTCTGATCTTGAGACTTTCTTTTGCAGAATCCATCGCCTCTTGAACTTTCCATTTTCTGCCTGTCTTCAGCTGGGGCTTAATTGCTTCTATCACCTTGTCTCCTGAGTCCTCCAGCATGCTTTGAAGTCTGATCTTCCCTGCTTTGTATTCCTCCAGGATGGATTTCAGGGGTAGTTTCAGCTTTGCTTGGCGACAGTACAGCGCTATGTCAGTCAGACAGGGTGGGACACCAAGCCATTTCCTTGTGAACTTGTTGATTTTGGCTTCCATTGCCTCCACTATGCTGGTGCAGATGTCGTATATCATCAGAGGCCATAGCAGCTTTGGTATCAGCATGAACTGCAGACACCAGACCTTGTATTTGCCAGGGAGCCCACACTGGTCAATGGTCTCCAAGCCTTCCTCCGCCATCTGCTTGGTTTCTTTTGCTCTTTGTGTGTCTTTCAGCGTATCATCATACCATCTTCCAAGGCTCTTGACTGGTTCTTCTGTGACTGTTGGAATGGCCTGGTTGGCAACACTGAAGACCACAGATCCGGCCACTTTTCCTTTCCTCAGTGAGAGACTCCGTGATTTCTTTGGCTTGAACTTCATTCTGGATGAGGCAACTATGTCTTCCAGCCTCTCCAGCACATGACGTGTCTCGTCTTCTCTGGATGAAATCACTGTAGTGTCATCCATGAAGGCCTTGAGAGGAGGCATCTTGTATCCATCGCCAAGGTCTGTTTGTCTCGCGTTGTTTGTTGCTGCTTTCAAGATGAGTTCCATTGCCAGCACGAACAGTATTGGGGAAATTGCACAGCCCATTGCAATACCCACTTCCAAGTTGATCCAGTCTGTTGTGTACTCCTTGGTAGAGAACCGCATTGAGAAGCCATTGAAGTACTTCTTGAGCATGTCGCGGATGTTCTTTGGCACATGGTACATCTCAAGAGCCAACTGTATCATCTCATGGGGCACAGATCCATATGCGTTTGCCAGATCAAGCCACACTACGTCCAGGTCTCTCTTTTCTGTTTTTGCTTTTTGGATTGCGTCCCAGATCATTGTGGCGTGTTCTACACAGAACGCCACGCCTGGGATGCCACCTTTCTGGACTGACACATCCAAGTACTTGTTTTCCATCAGGTACTTGGTCAGCCTTGCTGCCATGACAGAGAAGAAGATTTTCCCTTCGACGTTCAGTAGTGATATTGGCCTGAACTGGCTAATGTCACTTGAGTTTTGCTCTTTGGGGATGTACACACCATCTGCCGTCATCCACTGGCCGCTGATCTTCTGGTTTCTCCAAGCCGATCGCAGCAGCCTGTGGAGCCACTCCAGCACCTTGGGACATTTCTTGTAAAGCTGGTAAGGTATTCCGTTTGGCCCTGGTGATGATTTGGCTCTGGCTTTGTCGACCACCTTCTTGATTTCCGCCAACGTTGGAGGCTTGCCATTGAACTGTTCCTCAGGGTTGGTTGGCCACACCAGACCTTGAATGTCGAGTGGTGCTTTGCTCTGTGGGTCAGAGTATGTTTTCCTCAGATGCTGCTCAAGAACTCCTTTGTCCACACTTAGGGTCCCAGATTTTGGCTGCTCAAACAGTGTTCTGGCAAACTGGAAGGGGTCTCTGAAGAAGCGCTCTTGTGTCTTCTTCTTTTTGCTCTTCCTCTTCCTCGCAGATTCCGCTTTGCTGAGGGCACTGTGTTTTTCTTTCAGGTCTTTCCACAGTTTTTCCAAGCCTTGTTTTTCAGCTGGCAGTGCGGTCTTCATTTGCATCTTGAGGTTTTTCTTTTGGACCCTGATCTTGTCCATCTTTTCTTGGCGTCTGGATTTCTTTGGAGGTGTTTTCTCTTTGGGTAGTTTTGCTCCATAGGCGTCTCTACATGTGGCATACACAATGTCCCCATATGTGGCTAGTTTGTGTTCCAGGGTGCTTTTCCCTATCAGTGCATCGAGTCTTTGGACGATTTTTGCATCCAGTTTCTCCCAATCTTCAGTTTCGTTTGCTCGTGGCAGGTTGAGTTTCAGGCGCCTGGCATCGAGGGCCTGTGCAAATTCCTCATCCGAACCAACAGCGTGGATGTCCTTGGCACTGTGGTTTAAATCCTGGCCTTGGTCTTCCGACGTCTTATCTGCTGATGCAGTGCGCTGCTGCTCATTCAGATGAGTCTTCACACATCCCATCTTTGTTCTGTGGATCTTCATGCCACGGGTGGTAGCGAAACGCTTTCCACAGACACATGGATATTCCATTTGGTCCATGTTCATAGTCCGTTTGGGATTTGCAGTCATGATTGGTTGAGCACCGATGGATTCATCATTCTCTCCCCCTTTCGGTGAATCCTGGGAGCATCTTTTCCTTTTATTTTTAGTAGCCACATGTTTAAGGCAAAGTGGGGAGCCAGCCCACAGAGCCCTTGGTTCTGGTTTTTCCCAGTGTCCTCCGGTCTTTCCCGGACGTCCTCCGGCCTATTCCCGGAAGTCAATGGTTTACCCATGCATCAGTAGAAAGAAACTCGTGGAGAGCGTGGCAGCAGAGAGTCCTCAGAAGAGAAGCCCCCTTCAAGCAAGTGTTTCGGCCCTTATCTCCTGACACTCTAGGGGGGTTGGGCCACACCCGGTTCATGACTCCGGATGTCCCTCTGCTGCCCCTTTTTTTCCCATCTTGGGACGAGCCATGGCTGGGATTCGAACCCATGACCCTCTGGACATGCTCATTTTCCACTTAATGACTCGCGCTTTAACCACTGAGCCACAGGGACACCTGATATTTGTAGGGAAATTAAGCCTTATGAAGTTCACTTTTGTTCCTCCTTGACCAGATCCAGCTTGAACACCTCTCTGCCGCTTCTGCCATTGCTTTCAGGGCTCTGGTTTTTTCCTTCCCTGCAACTGAGAGCTGTTTCATGAGGCTGTATGCAGACGTTCCTACAAACCCCCTAGCTCCAATTTCTGCAGTGAGGACTTTGACCTGATAGCCTTCTCTCCTCAGGCTGTTTGCCAGATCAGCATACTTTTCAGTCTTGTAGATTTGAGCTGCCTCCATTCTGTTCTCATATGGCACCGTGAGCTCGATCATGATCAGCTGCTTGGTTGACTTAGAGTGGACTACTATGTCTGGTCTCATGCCACTCTTGCTGATGATCTCTGGGTGACTCATCCATTCTGGGAGGTCTGCAGTGCACTCCCAGTCATCTGCCCCGTCCAGCAGACTCTGCCTGCATGTTTCGAGTGGCACTGTTGTTCTTGGCCATGATTTGCTGCCTCCTGCCGTGAAGAATGTTGCGGGTGCTTTTGGAGTCCTGATTTTCCCTTTTGTGGTGTTGGTACTAGCCCAGACTACTTGTACAATTTCTTTGAGCACTTGGTTGTGCCTCCATGTGTACCTTCCTTGAGCCAGGGCTACTTTACATGAGCTTAGGACATGCTCCACTGTTTGTTTTTCATGGCAGAGGGGGCATGCAGGATCGTCTGTTTTCCCCCACTTCACCAGGTTTGCATTTGAGGGCAGAAGGTCATATGCAGATCTGAGAATGAAGCTGATCCTGAGAGGGGCCATGTGCCAAATGTCATTCCAAGTGAGACTTCTTTGGAGTGCATTCTCCCACGTTGTCCATTGCCCTTGCTGGCTCTGCTGGACTGCTTTTTGGAGTCTTTTTTGGTCTTCTTCTTTTCTCATCTCCTGAATCATCATGTCTCTTTTGGCTTTTCCTTTGGCCTTTGACCACCATTCAGTTTTGGTCACCCCCAGTCCCTGTCTGTTGGTCTGTGTGTGTCCTGTTATTTCTCTGATCTTGAGACTTTCTTTTGCAGAATCCATCGCCTCTTGAACTTTCCATTTTCTGCCTGTCTTCAGCTGGGGCTTAATTGCTTCTATCACCTTGTCTCCTGAGTCCTCCAGCATGCTTTGAAGTCTGATCTTCCCTGCTTTGTATTCCTCCAGGATGGATTTCAGGGGTAGTTTCAGCTTTGCTTGGCGACAGTACAGCGCTATGTCAGTCAGACAGGGTGGGACACCAAGCCATTTCCTTGTGAACTTGTTGATTTTGGCTTCCATTGCCTCCACTATGCTGGTGCAGATGTCGTATATCATCAGAGGCCATAGCAGCTTTGGTATCAGCATGAACTGCAGACACCAGACCTTGTATTTGCCAGGGAGCCCACACTGGTCAATGGTCTCCAAGCCTTCCTCCGCCATCTGCTTGGTTTCTTTTGCTCTTTGTGTGTCTTTCAGCGTATCATCATACCATCTTCCAAGGCTCTTGACTGGTTCTTCTGTGACTGTTGGAATGGCCTGGTTGGCAACACTGAAGACCACAGATCCGGCCACTTTTCCTTTCCTCAGTGAGAGACTCCGTGATTTCTTTGGCTTGAACTTCATTCTGGATGAGGCAACTATGTCGTCCAGCCTCTCCAGCACATGACGTGTCTCGTCTTCTCTGGATGAAATCACTGTAGTGTCA
>JAMYXO010006652.1:0-13266 GCA_033310375.1 Conus canariensis | reverse complement strand
TGGAAATGATTTTTCTTTTTTTTAGCACATGGAAAAACACATATAATTTGTAAACTAAATCAAAAAAACTGTCCCCTCACACCCCCTGTTGGGTTTAAAAAATAATTCAAAAGTTTTCACTTATGACAAAATTTTAGAAAAACAAGAGGGGGAAGGATTCTTAACTTTCACTCCGGCCCATGACCCCAATAGCACAGGCCTTTCGGGAAAATGATTCTGGAAAACTTTCCCACGGGTCAGGTGGTCCACTTCCCAACACAAACCCACATAAAAAAAACCACCGCCCCCAACTTTTGGTGCCAAGAACGCAGTCCACACAATCCCAACCAAACGAATTTGGGCCCAGAAAAAAAAAACTAGAGAATTAAATATCAAATTTTCAACCCCCCCATCTTATTTTGCAAAAAAACCCCCCCTTTTTCACAAACGAATTTTTCCTTCTAAAGGCTTTTTTTTTCCCAAAACAAACCCCTTTTTAAAACCCAAAAATTTAAACATCCAAAAATCTCCCAAAAATTGAATTTAATCATTATTTTAAAAGGGGGGGCCTTACGTGAAAAAGTAAAAGGGTGATTTAGAAAAATAGAAAATTTAAAACATTCCCCTCCTGTTAACCCCCGGGGAGAGTAAACCTTACTTTTTTTTTTCGCTTTTCTATCTAAACCACCACTAACAAATTTCAGAAAAAACAACGGGTTTTTCCCGTCTTGGTTAGTTATTTTACACACACTGAATTTAAAACCCTTCAACAAATTTCCCCTTAAAACCAACCGGTTTGCCCTTCACCAAATTGTGTTTAAACTGATAATCGAAAAAACCCCCGCCTTAATTGAGGGTAAAACTCCTAAACTGTAGTTGGATTGCCATCAAAAAAATTTTGTTTTTTTTTTAAAACTCTCGGAAATGGACATACAACATCGGGTTAACGAGAAAACCCACATGGTTCATTACCTTCAAATTGATAGATTTTTTTCCCTCTTGACAAAATTTTATAAGATCTGCTAGTCCCTGGGGAAAACCCCCAAGTTTCTAGCAAGCCCTTGGGAAAAAGTGAAACCCTTTTCTTTCTTCAAGGGAAAATGCATAGAAATTTCTGAGGGGGGGCTTGGGAAATTTTTTGGGCAATATGAAAAATTTTCGTTAAAAACTTTTTTTTAAAAACCCCCCAAAAGCTTAATAGCCTTCGGGTATTTTTTCATGAGTTTTTTGGGATTCCCCCCCTTCGTTACTAAAATTAATCCATTATTCTGGCTTCTTCAAAATAATTAAACCATTTAAACTTTAAAAACCAATTTTTCTAAGGCCAACCCTTCTATTCCCCCGCGCCCTATTTTTAAATTTTTGGAAAACCTTTAAGGGAACACCCCGGGTGTTTTTTTTTTTTTTAAATAAAAAACATCCTTTTTAAACCCTTTTTTAAAAAAAAAAACAAATTTAAAAATGGAACCTTTTAATAAAATAAAAGGGTCCCAACTTACGATGGGGGAGGGTTTAGAGCCCAAATCTTGGACTTTATTTAAACCAAACCATGGGTTGGATGAAAAAATTTGGTTTTCCAAAGGGTTAAAACTTTTTAAAAAACCCACTAACTAATTTTTAAATCCCCAAAAAAGTGATAAAGTGCCATCAGAAATGGTCAACTCACCCCAGGGTTTTTTCCCAAACCCGTTAAATTTTGCTTTTTTACTCCCAAAAACCACTGGCGCGGTGTTTAAATATAAAAACCCAAATTTAAAACCACCCAACCCTTTTAGTAAGGTCAGTATATAATTTTCATGTTTTTTTTTTACCAGTATAGACCATACAAAACTGAACAAAAAGAAACCCCCCCCCAAGGGAAAGGGCTTTAAATCCATTTCTCACCCCCAAGGCCTAAAAAGCATATGAAAGAATCTCCCAACAAATTTTTAACATTAAACCTTCAACGGGCCCTTTAGACAAAAGTTAGCCGCAACACGGGTTAGGCACTTTGTATTTGTGGGGAAACCAAGAGAATATAATTTTGACTACTTTGGGCCCCCGGGCCCCACCCCTTTTTTTAGGCCAAAAAAAAACAATTTAGTTTGGGATCAATAAAAAAAACCCACCCCAAGGGTTTGGGCAACTTTATCTTGATGAAAGAAAAAGGCCAACAATCCCAAAGGGATGCAAAGATTTAAAAAAGACTCCATAACGGACGTACTTTTGGGTGCCTATTAGGGAGCGCAAGCCCAGCCCAAAGTCAAACAAGGGGGATCAACAACAGGTTTTAAACGCCAGAAAAAAAATTTTTTTAGCTAATTTCGAAGAAGCAAAAAATTGAACTCGCTGTTATTTGCCTTCCAGCAAACAAAGGAAACCAAAAAACGTTTTTTTTCCCTTGCTAGGTAAAAGGTTGACTTTTTTGGGGGGCCAGGGATTATACATCCCGGGGGCCTTCTACCTTAGACACAAAAGGGGACATGAAAACAAAATTTAAAAATTTAATAAAATTTTCCATACCCGAAACCCCAAAACTTAGGAAACAATAAAGGGTTTAAAACCCAAAAGGGGGCCCCCGCCCCGGGCCTTTTTAAAAAAAAAGAAATCTACCCCAAAAAGCGCCCCCCCCCACCATTATAAGCACCCACAGCCAGAAAACAGTCCAAAAACCGCCTGTTGATGTCCCTCACCCCCGGACAGACACACTAGCGAAAAGACAGCTCTTGTTGTTTTTTAAAAACTTTTACGGGATTACCCAAATACTTTTTTCACTAAAAAAAAAACCCGGGCAGCCAGCATTTCCCTAACGTCCACCAAGAGGGTCGGCCCAAAAACCCAAGCCATTTTTTGGCCTATAGTAAAAAAAAACCCCAAACCCCCCAAAACAACACTGCCTTTTATGCCCGGCAGGGGGCAAAAGCGCTTTGACAGCAAAATTTCCCTTTAATGGGTTTTGGGCCAGATGGTGCGGGTTGTTTTTCTAACCCAAACTTTTAACCGGGGCTGAGGGCGTTGGGGGGGGCGGGGGGCTTCCGGGCCCCGCGGCGCATTGCCGGGGGTTAATGCTAAACCATTTTGGTTAGGAAAAATTAAGGCAAAAAACCCAGAACGGCCCCTGGTAAAATTTAAATACTAACAATTGTAATCCCTGTTTCTGAACCGGGAGCCAAAATTTTTTCGGGCAAAAAGGGGTGGGAAGGTTTTTCCCTTAAAAGAAATTTTTTTAAAACAAAAATGGGGTTTTTCGGCAATTATTGGGGACCAGGGGGGGCTTGGAGGGAAAAGGGATTTTGTTTATTTCGGTCGTTTTTCATACTTTTAAAATACAAGTTACCGGGGGTTTTGGGGGCCCTTTGGGGTGACAAAAATTTCCGGGGTTTTTTCGGGGTTTGTAAATTTGGGGCCAAAACTTCCCCGGCTCTAAAGGGTTTAGGCAGGGGCTAAGGCGCGGGGGTGGGCAGTTTTTTGGGTCTCCAACTTACAGCTTCTCTCCTTTTAGCACACAAGGGAATCGGTTACCTTTGGGGGGTACCCGGGGGGCCCCAACCCGGTGGGGGATTGGGGGCAATTTGGGGGGCATATTTGAAAGGCGATTAATGGGCCCAGATCCCCGAAAAAAAATTAAACCCAGGGACAGCATGGAAAATTGGGGGGTTTTCCAATTTTGTTTTTTGGGGGGTTTTAAGGGGTAGGGGGGGGGGCCTTTGATTAAAAAGGGGGGAAAACCTGAAATTTGGGGTTTTAAAGGGGGGGCGTTTTCTTCACAAAGGGCCAAAATATTTGGGGGGGGTTACTTCGGGGGCGGCTTTAAATTAATTTTGGGGGGGAAGGGGGAGGTAAAGGGGGGGGGGTTGGGGGGCGGGGGGGCGGGGGGAGGGGGGGGGTGGAAACCCCGGTTTTGGGGTAAGCACTAACACCCCGAACTTAAATTTTTTTATAAGTTTTAAGGTTTCCGGGGGTCGGGTTAAAGATCTTGGGGGAACGTTTTTGGGGGCCAAAAAACTGGGGTTTGTTTTTGGGGGGTAATTTGGGGGGAAATTAAAGGGGGGTTAATGGGTTTAAAAGAGAGGGGGGGCCCTTTATACATCAAAAAAATAAAAAGGGGGGGGGGTTGGGGGGTTTTGGGGGGGGGGGGGGGTTTTGGGGGTTTTAAGGGTTTATAAATAGTTAAATTTTTAAATTTGTTAATATTTGAGGGGTTGATAAGTGAAGGGGGGGTTTTTAATAAAGGGGGTTTTGGGGGAAAAAAAAGGGGTTTTTTTTTTTTTGGGTGGGGGGCGGGGGGTGGCCCTTGGGCTGTTTGGGGGGGTTTTTATTGTAGGAAGGGGGGGTTTTTTCTTTTTATTTCACATCCTTTAGAGATTGGAGGTTAATCCCTTCGGGCCTTATTATATATTTATTAAAATTTTTTTGTTTTTTATAAAAAATAAAATCAAGGTTTGGGGAAACCTTGGGGAAAACCCTGGGGGGAAAACGGAAGGGCCCCAGGGGGGGCATAAAAGCTTAAAAACGGGACTGTTTGGGCGCGTTTTTGGGGCCACAACAACTGGGCCCAATGAAAGTTAAACGGGGGGGGTTAGGGGGGGACCGTGGGTGAAAAATTTTTTTAATCCCGGGGGGGAAATTTTAAGGTTTGGCCCGCGACATTCAAATGGGTTTTAAGGTGGAGTCCAAAAACTTGGTGGAGATAGGGGGCCGGGGGGGGCAGTGGGGGGGTTGGGTTGTCCCGGGGGTTTTGGGGGGTCCACATTGGTAAATGGTTGGGGGAATACGGGGGAAATTGGGGTTGGCAGGGGGGGAAGGGGTTTTTTTTTTAGAGGGGGGGGGTTGGTGGGGGGGGGAGGGGGGAAAGCTTGGGGGGTTTTTTTAAAAATTGGGGAGTTCTTATTTATTGAATTTTTTTTCCTTCTTGGGAGGGGGGGGGCCCCGGGCTCTTTTTGAATAAAATTTGGGGGGGGGGGGTCAGAGGGGCCCGGGGTAAAGTTGGGGGTTATAGGAAAAAGTCTTATTCAGGGGATTAAGAAAAAGTCCTTAACAAAAAAAAGGCCTTTAAGGGGGCAGATGCCAAAAGGAAGGATTAAGGGGGGGGGAATCCCAGGGGGAAATAGGGGGGGGGGGAAAAAAAAGGGGGGGCAAGTGGGGGTTTTCTTTTCCCGCTAGGGTTTAACGGGGTAAAAACCCCCCAAAAGCCTAATTTTAAAGGGGGGGGGCCTAAGGGGTTGGGGGAAATTACATTAACCCGGACTTTCGAAAATTAGTCGGTTTTTTTATTCTTTTTGGGGGAAGGACCTCAAGGGGGAAAGGGGGTAATCGGGGTTTTTTAACTCCTATTGGTTGGAGGTTGGGGGTTATTTTACCCCTAGATTGGGGGGGGTGGTTAAAATGACCAGTAATAAAGTAGGGGGGTTGGGGTTGTTTGGTTAAAAGGGGGGAGTTTTAACCACGGGGGGCCTAGCGATTTAAATTACTAGGGCAAGATGGGGTAATGGGGGGAAAGGGGGAAAGGAAAAACAAATTTTTTAAGGGGGTTTCCCTAAAGGGGGTTCGCTTGCCTATTACTTTTCCGTGGCGAGCTCTTTTAGGAGGCGGGGGAGTGGTTTTACAAAAATTGGCGGGGAACTGATTGACAGGGGGGGGACATTATTGGGCATTACACGAAATTTAAAGAAAAATTTTTTATTCATCCCCCCATTTGGGGGGAAGGTCTGGGTCCGAAAGGGGTTCCGGGGAAACACGGGTTTTACTATTTTTTTGGAGGGGGGGAGGGGGGGGCAGTTTTGGGGGGAAATCACTAAAAGGGGAGGGGGTATTTTTTTTTAGGGTTGGGGGGGGGAGGAAAAAAGGGTGGAAAAGGGGTTCCGTTTTTAATGTGTGGAAAAAACCTTTCACCTTCAGGATTTAAAAATTTTCGAAAAAATTTTTTTAAAAACGGGGGGAACAAATTTTTGGGGATATGGGGGAATTTTAAGGTTTCCAAGTATTGGAAAATTTTTTTTCACGGGGGGGGGGAAAAAAGGGGGTAGGGTAAAAAAATTTGGGGATATTAATGGGTTTTAATTTTAAGGAAAGGAGGAGAAGGGGCCAGAACAAAGGCCTTTGGGGGGGTTTAGACGCCCAGTGAAAAATTGAAGAAAACAGACGAAAAAAAAATACCCCTATTAAAACAATGGATATTTGGGAATTTTTTTTCCCCAAAAGACCCGCGGGGGTTCGCTTATTTGGGGGTTTAAACGGGGTGGGAAAAACCGGGCTTGGGTTTTGGGTTTTGGGTTACAAACAGTAAAAATTTTTCTTTACGGTACTTTGGTTTTATTCGCCCCCAACCATTTAAGCACAACAAGTCTTAAAAAAGAAAGGCAGTTTTTTTTGGACAGCGAGAATAAAATTTTTTAGTTGACCCTACTGACAACTAAGCGCTGTTTAAAAACATTACTATAGGCATTTGGGAACCGAAACGCTGTTTATTATTGAGGACTGTTAAAGCGAACAAGACATTGTTAAAAAAAAAAGGACTCTGTCAAACAAAGGCCTTAGCAAGACACGCATTAGTTTCTTTTGGGGTCTTAACTAAAAAACCCCCTCCCGGTTTTAAAAATTTTAGATCGCAATTAAAATCAGTCATCTTGAAAAAAAGAAAAAGAAACACCCGAAGGTGCGGGGGAGGCCCCCGGAAGCACTTCTTCACCTCCCTTAGACAGCCCTTTGTCCCACCCTTGGGGGCCTGCGCGGGTTTTGACGATGGGTACGGGCACGCGCGGGACACCCCTTTAAAGATACCAAGGGACAAAACTGCTTTTTGAAAAAAAGGTAAATCAGACTACAGAGGAAAGCTCATAACAGCCTTAAAGTGGGGCCCCCCCCATGGGTGAAACCACCCCGTTTTTCATGACTCAGACCCCACCGCAAAAAACACCCACCCCCCCGGGCTCCCCCGAAAAACACCCCAAAACCCCAACCCCCCCGGCCCCCCGGACAGATAAGACAGGGCCACCCAGACACAGCCAAGTTTTCGCCAAGGGGTCTTAAGGGCCCCCAAAGAAGAATCCAAAGTTGTATTTTTTTTCCCCAATGTAAAACAGGCTTTCCCTGGGTCGGGGGGTTTCTTTCCTCCCCGTCACGGGCCCTTTCTCCAGGGTCAGCCTATTTTAAAAGGAAAAGAAAAAAAGAAACACCCGAAGGTGCTGGGGGCCCCAGAAAGACTTCCTTCACCTGCCTTTGGGGACAGTGGGGGAAACCACCCTTGGGGCCTGCGCTGTTTTTGGACGAGGGGAAACAGGCACCGCGGGACCCCCCATTAAGATATCAAGGGACATAACTGCCCCGAACATCATCTTATTCTATACTAAGGACAAGGGGGAATGTTTGAAAAATTAAAAATTTGGGGACGGGGGGGGGGTAAAAAAAAAAGGGGTTTAAAAATTAAGAAAAACTAGGGGCACCGATTAATTTTTGCAATTTAAGGTTTTTGGGGGGATTTTTTAAAGGCTTTGTTTTTTTGATTTTTCAAGAAAAAAATTTTTGTTCTGGGGCAAAAAAGTTGCCCCTGCGTTCGGGAGTAAAAGACGGGCAGACCCCCCAGTTTTTTGGGGGGGGGTTTCCGGTTTTTTTGGTTTGCGACACCACTGGGAAACCGAACTTTGGGGAAAAAAGGGAGAAAACCTCCTGGGTAAAAAATCGGGGAAAAATTTTGGAAAACCAAAAAAATTAAAAGGGAAAGGGCGGGTTTAAATTAAGGGTTTTGGAACCGCCCCTTTTCGGGGCAATTTTAAAAATTTTGGGTTTATTATAGAGGATTTAAAAAAAAAATTTTGAAAAATAAGATTGTTTAAAAAAATTTGTTTAATTTAAATTTTTTCCCAAAATTATTAAAAAAAAGGTTTTTTCGAAGGCCCAAAAAATTTCCCAAAGGCCCAGAGTTATTTTTAAAATCGATGCAAAAAAAGGGGCTAAAAGGATCGGGGGAGACAAAAAAGGGGAGCCGTTTTTTATTTTTAAAAAGGGATTTTGCCCAAATGTTGGTTTTATTTTAAATGAGGCAGGGGACCGGGGAGGCCCCGGGTTTAAAAAGATAAAAAATTCAAAAAAATTTCCCTTTTAAAAAAAAGGGTATCAGGTTTCGGGTAGAAAAATTTCAATTCAGGAAAAAAAAGGCAAAGGGGAAGGTTGAAAATTTAAATCCCCTTTTTTATTTTTATTTACCAGGAGCGCGGGGGGGGGGTTAGGTTCCTTTTTTAACCACTGGGGGGGACCCACCTCATTTAAGGGGGGGGGGGTTTGGTCTTTCAGGATTGGGGGGGTCTGAAAAAATTCCCAAAATTTAAAAAGGGGCCCCGGCAAAAAATTTGGAAAAACTGAAAAAACGTTCGGAAAAAAATTTAAAAGGGGCCCCTTCTGGCGATTGAGGATTACAGGCCCAAAAAAAGGGAATTAAAAGGTGTTTTTTCCCCTTATTTAGGTTCCCCGGGGAAATTCTGTTCCTGGGGTTTCCCAGAAGCATTTTTTAATCGGGGGAGGGGGTTCCAAATTTTGGGTTTTTGGGAAAACTTGGAACGGGGCCTCTTTAGGGGGGGGGTTTTATTGGGCTTTTTTAATTTAAAAAAGGGGAGAAAAACAGACTTTTCTTTTTTCTTTTTTGAAAAAGTTTTACGGGTTGGGATGGTTGGGAAAAAACCAAAACTCCCAATACTCGATTTTTTTTTCAAAAGTAGGGTTGGTTTACGGGTTTTACTCTTTTGGGAGGGGAAGTCTGCCAGAAGGGTTAAATTTAAGGGGAAGTTTTTTTTTGTACAAGAAAAATTTAAATTTAAAAAAAACCCTAATTTTTTAAAAAATTTTGGGTGTTTTCAGGGTTTCAAAAGTTTAAAGGTAAAAGCAAATTTTGAACTTCTTGGGGTTTTTAAAATGGGGGATTTTGGGGGATAAAAGTAGGGTTTATTTGAAAGAAATATGCTAAAGTTTTAAATACCTTTCTTAGGGTATTACTGGCTCATCAGCTGTAGCGAGCGAAAGTGCTGGGTCAACTTGTTTTTTTAGCTACTGGGGCTGGAGCCCGCCTCTTTACATTAGGGACCCTTTGGGTTTTGGGGTTTGGGGGGCTATGTCTAGGGTTTGGGTGAGGGGGCTTTTTTAAAAAAAATTTAAACCCCCTAAACTACAAAAGCACACTGCCATTGTAGCCCAAAGCTTCACAAAATTTTTGCTCATTAAGACTGAGGAAAAAGCAAAGCATTGCGGGATGAAACATTACGCTGAAAATTTGAGCGCCTTCTGGCTGATGGTGGGTTTAAACAGACGACAAAAAACGAACTTCAAAAGGAGTGGAAAAAGACTTTTATTTTCGCAAAAAGGTAGAAAAGGGGGAGACAACAAACAGAACTTTGGAAAAACCCCCAAACAATCATTTAAAAAACCCAAAAATAACAAAAAAATAAGATGTGTACAAAAATTAAATAAATCAAAAGGGTTTAAAAAAAAAATAAATACAAATTTTTTTTTTTTAAAAAACAAACAGGCACGGTTTTTTGGTGGAACAACTTCCCAACCCCTTCGCAAACAAACATTTTTTAAGGGGCGGGCTTTTTAGAAGAAAGAGTTTCTTTTAAAAAAAAATTTTGGGGAAGGGCTTTTTTCATAATTTTTTCAACTTCATAAAACGTCTACGCCCATATGGGGCTGTGGCTCAAATTTTTAAAAACGCCCTCGCCTCTCCAGGCGCATACAAGTATCTTACTTTTAATCCAAAAGGCAAGATTTTTCTAAAATCCCCTTGGAAATGTCTTCATTAAAGCTAATTTTTTCTAAATTTTAAACGCGTTTACTGGCTTTTGGCCCGGGTTTTCCCTTTTAAATTTTTTCGGTTTTTCATGGCGCGTAAGACGGGGGCAATCTCCTAACCCCTTCTGTTTGCGGTTTTGTCCATAAGGTCTCTATGAATTAATAGGAAAAAAGACGCTCAGCTAAAATTCTATTAAAGTTTTTTTACTAGACCTGTTTAGCGATGGGGTTTTTCCTGGGATCCCCCTCTTAACTTTTAACCCCGTCTTTAAAAAAAGTTGGTTTTAAGCTCCTTTTAAAATCTTTCCCCTCGGCAACCGAACATCCTAGGAGACCTTTTAATGGACCCCCGCATGTATATTTTTTTGTTAAAGCCACAGCCCAGCAGTTGACTTTTTTCTGTTAAAGGCTCGCGTCCCTTTTAAAACCTTTAAACCATGTCAACAACTGTAAGACAAAACTTAAACTTTTTTTTTTCTTTTTCAAAGGGGGAAAAATACAACAAGTCCATCTGGGTGGGTGTCATTAGGGAAATGAGTTTTAAAAAAACGAGGCCTTATTATTCCTTTTTTTGGGAGGGAGTATTAAATTTTCCAGAATCGTTTTTTTTTGAAAAACCCGTCTTTCCGCTTCTGATTCAACACCCTACAAACTTTTTCCAGTTTATCAATAGCAGCCTTTCCTTTCCAATACCCCAGGAGAATAATATATTTTTTAAATTTGTACGCCCAAAAAAGGGACCCGTTTTTTTTTTCCCCTTTAACTATGTTTTTAGATTGAATATGCAAGAAGGGAAAAATTGCTCCCAAGCACCTAAAATTTAAAACCTAATTTTTTACCCCTTTTCTGATCCTCAGATGGTTCATAAAGTCAGACAGTTTTTGGCGGGGACATGTTAGAAACTTCCCTTTTCCCGTCACTAAATAATATTCATTCATTGCCCTTTACAACGTCCCGTAAATGTGTGCCCTGCAGGGGCCCCCGTTCTCTTAACTTTTTTTTAAAAAAGGCAAGGGGACAATTCTCCTTTTCCTAACGTCTCTTGCCTTTGCTAAATCTTCCCCCTTGCCTTGTTATGGCGTTCTCGGTTTTTCATAAAAACGCAATTTACTAAACATATAATTTGGGTGCCAGGAAAACCGCGCATTAACCCAAAAGCTCCTCCCCCATCAGAACTAATCCAGACATCCTTTTTTATTTTTAAAGGGGAAAGGTTTTTTTTATTAAATCAATTTTTTTTTAGGGGGGAATGGGGAAAAATTTTTTTTTAAAAAAAACCCCTCATGCCTTGATTTAAAAAAAGGGAAAACCCCCCGGTAACCCCCAAAAGTCTTTAAAAGGGGGGCCCCCCCCCGGGTTTAACCGCATAAAAAATAAAAACCTCCCCCAAGTCTAAAACCTTCCCCCCAAACAGGTCCCAATTTTAAACCTTTTTTGTCCCCCGCGCCCCCAAACAAGGCCGGGGTTTACAGCAAAAAGGGGGAAAAAAGATTTTAAATTCTTTGCCGGGGCTCAGGAAAATTTTTTTTTTCCCAAAAAAAAATTAAAATTGTCCTTATGAAAACCCGTCTTTGCCTTTTTATCAGATAAACTTTTGTTGGGTAGAAACTAAAATAAGGTTTTTTAACAGTTTTGATGAATCTTCTATTTTTCCCCCAGTTGGTGTTTTTTTCTTAAAAACTTTTGCTGGGGGGGGGGTTGAGTAAACTAAGCGCCAACAATGGGCACCAAATTTAAACGTTAAACCAGGTTTTAATTTTTTTTTGGTTTTTTAAAAAGATTTTAAAAAGGGGGTTTGGGCGACAACAAAAAAGTGGAGGGGCGGCAGACCCAAACCTCTGCAAAAAGAAAAAATTAACCTCTGGCCATTGGGAAAACCAGGGTTTAGGTTGAATTAAAAAAAGATTCACAATTGCCACATCGATTGAAAATTAGATAGAAGACGCTAGGGAAAAATGGGTTTTCGGGGGGAAAGATTATTTAATTTCTTGGTTTTTTTGGGTGTTATTCATTTCACATGGGTTTTCTTTTAAACATAAAATTAATTTTCTTTAAAAAAAAAAAAAAAAGGCAGGAAAGTTGGGTCCAAGGGGGGTTTCCCCAAAGTTTAATTCCCCGGAAAATTAAAAGTAGTGCCCCCCAAAGGGTGTGTTAAAAAGCAAAAGCCGGGGTTTTTTGGGGGGGTTAAAAAGGAAGGGGAAAGCCCGAAAAAAAAGGGGGAAAAAAAAATTTTTTAAACCAACAACCCCCGACCCTGCCACCAAAACTCAAACATAAAATGAAATGGGGGGGGTTTTTTGTGTGGGGGGGTTTGGATAAAGGGGCCCCAAAAAAAAAACCCCAAAAACCCCCCCCAAAAAAAAAAGGGAAAAAAGCTTTCAAAAAAAACAACCCCCTTTTAAACCCCCTTTTTTTTAGAATAATTTTTTAAAAGGCCGGATTTAAACCACAGTCCCCAAACATCCACGCTGGGGTTTTCGATGGGGAAAATTTCACGGGCCCTCGATGCCAGGCGCCTGAAACTCAACCTGCCACGAGAAAACCCAAACTAAGTTTTGGGAGAAACTGGATGCAAAAATCGCCCAAAAGACTCGATGCACTAAAAGGGAAAAAAAGAAAACCCTGGAACACAAACAACCCCCTTTTGGGGAAAAATTGTGTATCCCACATGTGAACGCCTATGGAGCAAAACTACCCAAAAAAAATAAAAATCCCAAAAAAAATCCAGACGCCAAGAAAAAATGGGGCAAATCAGGGGGCCCCAAAAAAAAAACCTCAAGATGCAAAAAGAAGGAAACCCCAAATGGGCCCCTGAAAAAAAAGGGTTGGGGAAAAACCGTTTTGGGAAGGGCCTGAAAGAAAAACACAGCGGCCCCCAGCAAAGCGGAATCTCGAGGAAGAGGAAGAGCAAAAAGAAGAAGACACAAGAGCGCTTTTTCAAAAAAACCCCCTTTCCCGTTTTTCCAGAACATTGTTTGGGGCAGCCCAAAAAATGGGACCCTAAAATGTGGACAAAGGAGTTTTTGGCACATCTGAGGAAAACATACCGACCCACAGAGCAAAGCACCCTCGACATTCAAGGTCTGGTGTTGGGCCCAAACCCCCCCCCGAAGAACAGTTCAAAAACAAGCCCCCCCCCCCCCACGTTGGCGGAAATCAAGAAGGGGGTCGACAAAGCCAGAGCCAAAAATCATCACCAGGGCCAAACCGGGAATTTTCCTTTAACCCGCTTTACAAGAAAGTCCCCCAAAGGGGCTGGATGGCTCCACAGGCCCCGGGTGCGATCCGGGGGTTTGGGGAAAAACCCGAAGATCAGCGGGCCCGGGATGACGGGAGATGGTGTTTTACATCCCCCAAAAAGCAAAAAATCAAGTGAAAATCACCAGTTTTGGCCAAAACACTACTGAAAGCCGAAAGGAAAATCTTCTTCCCCTGTCATGGCCACCCCAACCGACCAAGTACCTGAAGGAAAACAAGAAATTTGGGTTTTGTCAGTCCCGAAGGGGGGCATCCCAGGCGTGGCTGGGTGTG
>JAMYXO010006651.1:0-13266 GCA_033310375.1 Conus canariensis | reverse complement strand
CTCTGCTAAACCATGGTCATAAAGCTTTTCGTACATGTCTTTTGGGTCAGGTCGTTCTTCAGCGGGGATCAGCTGCCCCCCGGGAGGCTGGTCGAAAATTTGGTTCGCGGTATATTCTGGGGCACAGTTTGTTGTTGTGTGACTTTTGGGATCCCTTTCCCTTGTAGACTTCCCTCCAAAAAGGGAAAGAGTTTGTGCTGAACCCCGTAGAGTTTGGTTGTGGGTTGCATCTGTGTATGGCTTCATAATAGACATCTTTTGGGGGGGACTTGGAAAAAATTTTCGCAAGATGGTCTTGAAGAGGTTCCACGGTTGCCTGGGTTTGGGGGGTTAAAAGCCACCAGGATAATACAGAAGTCCGCAGCAGTCGGGGTCTCTGAGAAATGGAGGTTTCCCTCCAGGGCAAGTTGTAAAAGGCGGTATCTTCTAGGAGTCCAAGACATTGAAAGCATCTCGAAAAAGTTGGGGAATAGCCGTTGAAAATCTTAGCCCCTCGTACGAAGGGGTCCTTTCATAACGTTGGTAAAAGCCTCAAAAAAGTAGCATTTCCCCCTGGCGGGACTGTTACGTACAATCGCCGGATTGCGTGCCCCTTTGTCGTTTCTTCCACATATTCTGAGGGGACATCAATGTGAAGTGCCAGGGACTTCACTATTTCAGCTCTCGTGCTGTGGGTCTTTGAGAGCTTTGGTAAAGAGGGCGGTAAGGGTTGCTTCTGGGGAGAGCCTTGTGCTCTTTGCATGCTTTGTGTGGTTTAAGAGACCCTTGTCCATTCTCCAAATGGACGCTGGCTTGAAACCAGGGGGTGGCGCTCATGCAGGTAATCCCCCGGAGTCTCCAGGTCGCCTCGATGTGCCAAGTACGGGCATTCGGTCATTTTGGGTTTCATCAATGACGGAGGTTGTTGAGCTGCTCCTCACCTGCCTGAGTGCTTGGAGTTTTAAGACGGCTTGGTCTGTGCCCCTTGTGGACATATTCAGGGCGTACTTGTGAAATTTTATGTACTGCATTTTCCACATGATGTGGCAGTTGAATAAGGGAGGAGGTAAAAGGGTGTAGGGGACAACCATGGGGGGGTGACGTTTATTTCTCTACCCAAGCTTCACAGTCCCGTATGCCCCATTTAGACTCCTCACGTCTCTGTACTTGGGGAGTGTCCTCCCCCGCCCCTTGAACCCCCTTCTTGCCCCCAATAAAATTTTTCCCCACAATTTTTTTTCGTAATACGATACACAGTCGTTTGAGGGTGCCTGTAATTAATGAACTTACCCTGCATTCTCAATTCCCCTTTGTTGAAGTGCTCCAAAATTCAAACCCCTTGGGGCCCCCATAACCTGTGGATTAGGCGCTGGACTCTGCCCAAAGGTCGTGGTTTCGAATCCCGGTTTGGTCTTGGAAATTTTCCGTGGAATGTTTCCACTAAATATCCATAGTTCACCCCGATATGCACCCTACCCCCCCCTTGTGTCGGGAAAAATGTGAGGGCCCCCCCCGTTTTCATTTTCCTTGTTTTTTGGGGCAGGACGAAAAACCAACTCAAACATGGAAAACTTGTAAAAAGATTGCATTTTCCCCGATGTATTTTTTTTTTGGGGGCCTCGGGGTTTAAAAACATTTTGGCCCCCTGTTTGGCGAAAAGTATAGTCGTTTTTCTGCGCTTCCGTTGGTGTTTGCTGAAACGTAGAAATTCCATGTGAAAACAGGGGAACGTTCAGATTCCCCCAAAGGGGAGGGAAAATGTTGCCCATGGTCTTGTTGACAGACAAAAATAGACGGTTTTTGCAGAGCATAAAACTTCGGTGTTTTCTGAAATCCTCTGCAGACTACCATCTCAAATTTTAAAAAAATTTAAAAAGGGTTTTTTTTAAACGGTCAATTTTAAGTTTCTGTTCATATTAGTTGTCTTCTTGATCAGCGTTTTAAAAAATGCCCCTGTATCCAAAAATTTTCATCAAAAAAGGTCAAAAATTTAAAAAAAAAAAAGGATCTTGGGGGTTTTTTTAACGTCTTTTTAAAATTTTTTTCCGTTCGTTTTGGGTAAAGGTTTGGCTTTAAAAATTTCTTGGAAGTTTTTTTTTAAAAGGAAAAATTTTTTTTTTTTTAAAATTTTTTTTCCTGTTTTTTCTTGTATACCGAATTTCATAAAAAAGGGTTAAATTTTTAAAAGGGGGTTTTTTTAAAGGTTTTTTTTAAATTTTGGGTTCGTGAAAAGTTGATATCATTGTTCAGCGTTAAAAAACCTCCCCTTTTTTACCCAAATTTTTTCCCCCAAAAAGGGTCTAAATTTAAAAAAATAACGTTTTTTAAACGGTGATACTTTTTAAAATTTTAAATTTTTTTAACGGTTTTTAAGGAAATTTTTAAATTTTTCTGTTCAATAATTGTTATCATTGATCAGCGTTTTAAAAACTGCCCTGTATACCAAATTTCATCAAGAAAGGTCTAAATTTAGAAAATAACGGATCTTAACGGTTTTTAACGCTCAATTTTAAGTTTCAGTTCGTGTAAGTTGTATATCATTGTTCAGCGTGTACAACTGCTCTGAATACAGAATGTTTACATCTGGAAACGCTCTAAATTTATATAATAACGGTTTTTAACGGTCAATTTTTAAGTTTCCGTTAGTTTGTAAGTTGTATATCATTGTTCAGCGTTGTAAAACTGCATCTGTATACCGAATTTCACAAGAACGGTCTAAATTATTATATAATACGGTTTTTAACCGGATCAATTTTAAGTTATCGGTTCGTTGTAAGTTGTAATTATTGTTACTGCATGTTAAAACTACACCTGTGTAACCCAAATTTCATCAACAAAGGTCTAAATTTAGAAAAAACGCTTTTTAACGGTGATAAATAACGGTCATTAAAAACTATCGAAAAGACCCTGTGTTATTCACAGTATGTCCTTCTAGACTCTTGCCATGTTTGGTGTCGATTCCGTAGGAATCCCTTTGCTGCCAACATTAGAAAAGATTGTATTTTCGATCGTTTTTTAGGGGGGTAAGTGTTGTTAACGGTTTTTAATGGTCATAAATAAATGTCATAGAAAAAACTGTCCAATTGACCCTATGTTACTCGGAGATGTCCTCTAGGTTCGGATGACCTGTGCAATGTCACAAACGGCCATTTGATGAAAACAGAGGAAAAAGATGTCTTTTGATGAAACCGTTTATAAAAGTTTTTTGAACGGTTTTTTTTTTAACGGTTTATTTCTTTAAAGATTAGCCAAAAACCTCCTCGGGTCAAACAGACTTACCTTGCTAAATTCAGAAGATCGGGGTTTTAAAACTGTTTCTTTGATAGGGTATGGTGTTTTTTAACTGTTTTTAACAGTTATAAATAACGTTTTTTAACTGCCAATTAACGTTTTTAATTTTTGAGAAGTAGTCCTGTACCTGTGGCAATGTCACAAACGGCTATTGAAAGAAAAGCAGAGGAAAAAGAATGTCTTGGACCGTTATAACAGTTTTTTAACGAGTTTTCAACGGTCTTTATTTTTTTAGAGATTAGCCCAAAAACCATCCTCGGGTGCAACAACAGAAGCGTACCCTGCCCAAATTTAATGACAATCGGTTGAGCCGTTTTTGAGTATATAGAGTACACAGACACACACACACACACGCACAGACAGAATTTGCAATTTATATATTAGATACTAAGCCGGTGTACCCGGCTTTTCGCTCGGGGTATATCTGTACAAGAATTTTATGGCCACACCGCTCTATATCACCACTTTTAAAAGACAATACAATAAAATTCAGCTTGGGTTTGTTTAATTTTTCCCATGCCGATCCAATATGCCCCAGCTCCATCCTATCTACTTCACCAAATTTCTTCGGTACCGCCCACTCCCTTCTTGCCTCCAATATGTCTTTCCCTCACAGTATTTTTTTAGTAATACGATACACAGTCAATAGAGGGATTGCCTGTACTTTTTTGAACTTACTGATGCATTCTCAATTCTTGATTGAGTGCTCCAAAATGACATACTCTGTAGGGGCCACATAACTAGTGGATAAGGCGCGGGCCCTCATTTTTCCAAGGTCATGGTTTCGAATCCCGGCTGGTTTTGGGAAAAAGTTTAACGTGGAATGTTCAGCAAAAATGGCCGTGTTCCCTAAAGTTCCACCTGGCCCCGCGGTGTCAGGTAATGGGGACGGACAGCCATCTGCATATCCTTGATTTGGCATGGACGTTAAAATCCAACTCAAACATGACAACTCTGTGAAAGATTGCATTTTCACGATGTTTCATGTTTTGGAGGGCTCGGGAGACCCCATTCTGGTCCCCCTGTTTCCGCCAATATAGTCAGTGTTTCTGCTTTTCTCCATTTCCCGTGATGCTCCCAACGTAGAACATTCCATGGGGTAAAACAGGAACGGTCGGGGTCTGCACCAAGGGATGAAAATTGTCGGACCCTGGCTCTTAAATGTTGTCAGAGCGAAAGCTGGTTTCATGGGAAAATGAAGCCGTCTGAACGGGAATGGCAGGGGTGAGTCCATGGGTTCAGAGGAATACTGGGGAGCAGCTACCGTTAACCATTTGTGGGGCCACATGATATTTTCGCTTTAAAACGTTCTGTTGCAGTCATGGTGTGAAACACATGGGGTTTGCATGATCACCTTTGGCGGTGTCATTGAGGGAGATGGATAATGGGACTAGATTTTCAGCAAACAGTTCATGTGGTGGAAGTCCCGAAATCTAAAAGGAGTTCAGGAGTTCTTGTGGATAAAGGACTGCTATCATATCATTCTTGGCCAGTGTCAAACAGATTGTACAGAGTTTCTCTCCAGGGAAGTCAGCTACGATTTTTTTTTAAAGGTCAATTTTAGTTTCGGTTCGTGTAAGTTGTATATCATTGTTCAGCATTTAAAACTTACAACTGTATACCAAATTTCATCAGAGAAAGGTCTAAATTTAGAAAATAAAAGCTTTTTTAACGGTTTATCACCATCTCTAAATTTAGAATTAACCGGTTTTAAAGGTCAATTTTAGTTTTGTTCATATTAGTTGTCTTTCATTGATCAGTTGTTAAAAAACTGCACCTGTATACACTAAATTTCAACAAGAAAGGTTAAATTTAGAAAAATAACGGATCTTAACCGGTTTTTTTAACGCTCCATATTTTAAGTTTCGTTCGTGTAAGTTGTTTATCATTGTTTCAACGTGTAAAACTGCTCTGTATACGAATTTCATCAGGAACGCTCTTTAAAATTTTTATAATAACCGGTTTTTTTTTTAAAAAAAATCGGTCAATTTTAAGTTTAGTTCGTGTAAGTTGTATATCATTGTTCAGCGTGTAAAACTGCATCTGTATACCGAATTCATCAAGAACGGCTCTAAATTTATATAATAACGGTTTTTAACGGTCAATTTTAGTTTTCGGTTCGTGTTAGTTGTATATCAAATTTTTTCAGCATTGAAAAACTACAACTGTATATCAAAATTTAATCAAGAAAGGTCTAAATTTAGAAAATAACGCTTTTTAACGGGGATTCTCATCTCTAAAATTTAGAAAATTAACGGTTTTTAACGGGCAAATTTAAGTTTTGTTTATTAGTTGTTTATTATTGATCAGTGTGTAAATGATCTGTTTAACAAAATTTATAAGAAAGGCTTAAAATTAGAAAATAACGGATCTTAACGGTTTTTAACGCTTTTTAAGTTTCCCTTGTGTAAGTTGTATTATGTTCAGCGTTGTTTAAAAAAACATCTGTTTACCCCAATTTATCGGAACGCTCTAAATTTATATTTAAAAAGGTTTTTTCGGTCAGGTTTTTAAGTTTCGGTTCGTGTAAGTTGTATATATTGTCAGCATTTAAACTACTGTATACCAAAAAACATCAAAAAAAAAGGGCTAATTTAGAAAAAAAACGCTTTTTCGGTGATTTAAAAAACGGTATAAAAAATATGAATGAACCCCAAAGCTATTAAGTAGTCCTGTCATGCCAAGGTTGGTGGGCGATGAGGACTCCCTTTTTCCGCCAACATAGAAAAAAGATTGATTTTTGATTTGTTTTTAGGGGGGGTAAATGTTTTTAAGGGTTTTTAAAGGGCATAAAATAGCTGTGTAGAAACTGGGCTGACCTATGTTATGGGAGATGTCTCTAGGTTCGTGTACCCGTGAATGTCAAAAGGCCATTTGGAAAGAAAAGGGAAAAGATGTTTTGAAAACCGTTTAACGTTTTTAACGGTTTTTAAGGTTTTTTTTTTAAGGGTTAGCCCAACTATCCCCGGGTCACAACAGGTACCCCCGGGCAAATTTCAAGAAAATCGGGTTTTAAAACAGTTTTTTATAGGGTTTGGTGTTTTTGGTTTTTAAAGTTTAAATAAACGTTTTTTCGCCAAATAACGGTTCTAATTTTTGAAAGTAGTCCTGTAATGTGCAATGTAAAAACGGCTATTTGAAGAAAGGAGGAAAAAGAGTTTGGGAAAACCCGTTTAACAGTTTTTTAAAGGTTTTTAAGGTTTTATTTTTTTAGGTTTTAGCCAAACCCCTTAGGGTAAAAGGGAAGTCCCGCCCAAATTCATGAAATCGGTTGGCCGTTTTGAGTTTAGCGAAAGACACAAACACACACAACGGGCAAAATTTTTTCCCTTTATATATTAGATTGTGTGTTGTGTGTGGGGTTTTTTTTGTTTTGGTGGGGGTGTGTGTGTTTTTGTGGGGTGTGGTTTGTTGTGTGTGTTTTGGGGGTGCCCGGCGCTTTCCCGCGTATGAGTGGTGCATGAACGGGCATGAATCCCTGGCGTGCGTGCGGGGTTTTTGAACCCGTTTTTGTTACGTGGGGGTTTTGGTATAAGTGTGTGTATGGGGGGTTTGGGGTGAAGGAGAGAGATACCGGCCGTTTTTTGGGGTGTGTGTGGTTGTTTTGGGGTGTGGTGTGTGTGTTGTGTGGTGTGTGTGTGGGGTGTATCCCGTGGTGGTGTGAAATGTGTATTTTGTGTTGTGTGTTAGAAAAAACGACAAAACTATCAAAAAATGGGGTTTGGGATGTTTGAAAACTGGGGTCAATCAAGGAATATACCAACTGGACAGTTAATAAAACCCTCTAGAAAAGCGGAAAGAAGTGAATAATGTTAAAAACATTTTAAGAAAAAGGGAAAGACTGGAAAAAAACTGTGTCCCATCTAGAGAATGTTTTTTGTTTTTGGAGCAATGACAAGAAAATGACTGATGTTTATTTCTTCCGCAATGCACGGCATTTTGCTGTTTTTTGTGGGAGGCTTTTAAAACAATTTAAAATGACTGGAAAGCCCTCGAATAAGTTCGGAAAAAAACCCTAAAAGAGGTTTTTTTTCCTCTGTTCTTAGCATTTTGAGTGCGTGTTTTTGGACCCCTTTAGATTTTTAAGTTCTCGTAAACTTTTTGTTGAGGTTAAATAAACGTGTAACTTCTTGTAATTTTCTAACCGATCTTAACTGGAACTGAATATGTTTGTTTCCCCTTTTCTTGCGCTGTCACCCATTATTTGAAATACACACATTGGGGAAGGCAAACAGATGTGAGTGGTTCCTTTCAATGATAAAAGTGAACAGTTGTTTAATTTAAAGTTATAAATTTCCCGTCGCATTTTTGGTTTAAAGTTTTTAAGGCTGGAAAGACGATTTGGAAAACAAAATAAACTGAAATATGTTTTTCGGAAAATCGAAGGGTATTCAGGCCTTAATATTAATAATTCGAGTGAAATAGAAATTTCACATATGTAAAAAAAGTTTTCTATTTTAAGTGGTATAAGAAGGAAGATCTATTTTTTTGTTCCAAGACGACAATCTGTATAATCTTAAAATGTTAGAAAAATTTGTTTTCAAATAGGGGATGAGGAATTTAGGTATTAGGTGTTTTTTGGATAAGTTTTTGTTGGATCTCTGGAAAGCTCCAAAATTGTTCATTCCCCTGAGGATAGGTGAGTAGGAGGTTTTTTTTACTTTTCCCTTTTTGTTTAATTTTTTTTTTTTAAAGAGTTTGAGAAATGTGTTTATGGATTTTAATGATTGGTGGATTTTGATTTTTGCAAAATGAGATGGACTCAGAAACTTCGGCCTGTGAAATTTTGAACGGGAGTTCGTTAAAATATTTTGGAGCAGAAAGTATTTGCTCATCAAGGGGGTAAAACTGCTTTTAAGGTGGTTCCCAATTTGATGCTGAAAAGGAAACTCCTAGGGGGAAAATTTATGGTTTGCGTAACACTTTGTTTTTAGTCAGTAAATGTTGTGGAGCACTAAAGATATCTTGTGATAGTCAATTTGGAAAACAAGTGACGTTGAAATAATATTAAAGTTTTTTTGTATTGTCCCCCCTTTTGTTTGTAATGATTTTTAATAAGTTTAAGTCCCTTTTTGCTTTAGTTAGTATGTGTAAATGTTTGGGCCCGGAAAGTTTTGCGCGAGGATAAACACCCCAAAAATTAGTGTTTGGATATGTTGGGGAAATGGTAGAAATACAGGAAGTTTTTAGGGTAGTATCTGAATTGAAAAGATCATATTGGTTTTTTTAAAAAGATAATGAAAGACCCCTTTTCGTATTTTTATTATTTATCGAGTTGTGTGGTTAACTTCTTGATGTAATTTGAGCTAGGGGTTTGGGTTTTTCTTTTATTGTACTTTTTCCTTAAATGTGTGGATATTGAACTAATGCATTTTGAAAAACCCCTAGGAAATATATGATTAGATTTTGAAAAGATGGGTAAAGATGAAACCCCCGAGGAAGGCCATATGAAGGATCTAAATTGGAGTAGTTTCCCCAAATTTTTTGTATTGATGAATAAAAAGAAGTTTGATAAATAAAACATATTAACCCCAAAAAAACCAAATTTTCGTTACTTTTTCGTAGCGATTGTGCCACATTGGTGTAAGCCCCCTTTTTAAATCCAAAAAAAGGGTTTAAGAAATTCTTTTGTTGGCCCAAATGTTGTTAATTTGAGGGAGTTAGTTTTTGGTGTTAAAAGGGTTGATCTACCCTTTTTAAAGAGTGTTTTAAATTTTTTTAACCTTTTATTTTTACAATGTTGCTTGTCTCTTAATAAAAATTTTTCCCCCAAGTTTACAGTGTGCGACGTTAAAGCAATTGGTCTTAGCTTGTTTTTTTCTTCCCGGGGTTTCTTGTTTGTGAATGGGTAAACTTGATGCTTCCCCCGTTTTGGTGTTGTATTTTGCATTTTTGAAAGATAAAATGTAAAAAATTAAAATATTTAGTGTTTAAAAATAACTAAATTTCGTTGGAAATTAAATTTTAAAGGTGATGTTTTCTTATGCCGAGATTAAAAGTTACATTCTTTTATTTCCTATGTAATTGAGAATTTTAAATGATTTTGGTCTTTTCCCGGGTTTCTTCACTAAGTGAAATATGTTCTGTCTGTACTTTCTTCTTTTTCGAAAATATGCTGCAAAGTTATTCAAACATTCAGAAAACTCGGCTTTTTTTCGTAATTATTTGGAAAATACAATGAGCAATTGTACTGGATATTGGGGCAAATTTTTACCCCATTCTTCATTGTTTTCAATTTTTCCCATATTTCTGAAGACTTATGATTTGAAACTTATTTGTAAAAAAGTTAAACAATATTCTTTTTGGTTCTTTTATTGTTACATTTATTTTGGTTTTTTATTTCCACTGTTTTTAATGTTTGGGTTTTGTGTTTAATAAAATTAAATTTATTTTTCGTTTTTGTTTTGGCAAGCTTATTCCCAAAATGTTCCCGACTGCTTTTTTGGATGTTATTGATTTACTCGGAAAGATTCGTCAGGGCAAAAGAAAGCTTTAGTAAAAATCAGGGTTAAAAGGGTTGTCAAATCTGATCAAAAAGTTTAAAATAATTAAAAGAAGTAATATGTTTGTAATTTGTTCAGTCAGCAAGTTTGTAATTATATTTTGGAACCTTGTCTTTTGTTGGTCGTAGGGAAGGTTGATTAGTTAAATGGTTAAAGTGGTATATGTCATGTTCGAGTATCTTTGGGTTTCCCAGGTAAAAAGGGTTTTAAACCCTTGTGAACCAGTGTTAAGTCGTGGCGGTAAACTTGTGATTGGGGTTTCGGGTATGGTGTGATTGATGTTTAGAGGAAGAGGGAGGAACCCACAGATTTTAATAAAAAGGTTCCCTTTTATGGTTTGCATTCCTTCCCAGAAAGGTGTGTGGCTTTTAAAGTCCCCCGTGATTAAGAATTTTTGATTTTGTTTTTTTTGTAGCATAAAATTTCCATTTTCGTGTTCGTTAATTTGGAAAAAGGGGTGGTAGTACAGAAAATATGGTTAACGGAAGAATTGAATCCGAATTACGAAAAAAAATTTTAAATTAGGTATATTGATGGTGGCAACTGGGGCAAAGAGGGGGTGGACCCCTACGTAAAAAATAGCCGTAGAGGGCTTTTCCACTGGTATTCCTTTTGTTTGGATTGGGGGGGATAAAGTAATTATCTATTTTGGCCCGCTTTTCTTTTTAACTTTCAAGGACTGAAAGCAGAATCTTGTGATGTGTTGTGCAAGATGTTGAAAAATAAACAGTTAAATTTTGGGCAATGAACGACGTTCCCCTGGAATATATCAAAAAGTCTATTAGTTCTACTCATTATTGGTAACGTGTTATAAAAATTAAATGTTAAATAGGTAGTTAAGGATTTAAAATACACTGAGAGGAGACCAATTAAAAGAAAAAATTTAAGAAAGGAAGGTACGTGAGCAGAGAAGTAGAAAAATTGTTAAAAAAAAAAGTAATAAAATAGTTAAAAATAAAAATTTTAAAAAACTAAAAATAAAAATTTATATTGGGTTAGCAATAGCTTAAATCATTAATTTGTTATACTAAAAGTATTAGATGTTAGTGGCTTAAAGTCAAATTTGGGAAGAAAGATGGGAAATGCTAGTTTTGTAAATGTAGTGAATTTATTCTGTGAAAAAGTTATCAAAGTGTTGGTGAAAAATTACCAGTATTGAATGGGAGAAGGGTTATGCCCGGGTGGTGTTGGGGCCAGGGTAGGAAGGGGTCGGTGGAAATTTGGGGGACGTGCAGGCCGTTTGGGTTTTCCCACCGTTTCGGGGAAGTGTCCAATGTTGCAGGTATGTTGGTGATTTTTGTGGGATGAATGCCGTCCTTGACGTTGATGTTTTTTAAGTTGTCGGTTTAAATTTTAAAAGATGTTAGTATCTCAGTAGTTTTGACGTGATGGAGAATTGAATAATTTTTCTTTGCCCCAGCGTCTGGTCTTTGAAGTGGTGAAATTGCTAATACGAACTTTCGTTTTAGGTTTTTCTTTGCAGCTTCCTTTAAAAATTGTGCAATTTATTGCTTAATTGATGTGTTCTTAGATTTCAAGTCGTTGATCGAGTGTATTAAGACAACTCTATATTTCTTAGTCGGAACTAACACTTTTTCCCCATATGACAAATTTCAACATAGAACCCTGTATCGAATTCTCCCTGGAAGCGACTATTCATAAAGTGATAATGACATGGTGGGTAGTCAAAACAGAGGAAAAAACAAACAAAACCCAAAAAAGCAAAAATTCCAAGCAAAACAAAAAGCAAAAGGGGAGAGAGAGGGGGGGGAGGGGGGGGGTGGGGGGGGGGAGAGGAGAGAAAAGTAGGCAGGGCCAAGAGGGTGGTGGGACAGGGGTGGGGTGGGGAGAGTGATTTTAAAAAAATTTCTAACGAGGAGAAATACCCCAAAAATAGTATCGCAGTTCCCCTTAGCGCAACAGGTTGTGATTCAAATCATTTTAAAAGATGATATACTTAAATGTTTGTTTTATGCGCCCCGTGTGTGTGTGTGTGTGTGGTGTGTGTTTGTGTGTGTGTGTGTGTGGTGGTGCGTGCGTGGGGCCCCGGCACGGGTTGTGTAGTGTGTTTTGATGTGTGTGTATGTGAGTGTGTGTGTGTGTGTGTGTGTGTGTTTTTGTGTTTTGGGGTGTGTGTGGTGCGCATGTGTGTGCGTGTGTGTGGTGGTGTGTGTGTGTGTGTGTGTGTGGGGTGGTGTGTGTTGTGGTTGGGGAATAGTAGTAGTAGTTTATTTCACGCTTTTTACGTCATGTGAATTGGGAGAGGGAGAGAGAGAAAGAGAGGAGAGAGAGGAGAGAGGAGAGGGGGAGAGAGAGGAGAGATTGAGGAGAGGGGGGAATTCCCCCCTATTTTATTTTTTCGAACTTTCAGCCCTTGTTCATGAAGAGCGGTTTGGTCCCCACACACGTAAAACTGCGCACGTGCGCCCCCGATAAAGCCCCTTATGTGACGTTGCATCCCCACCCTTTCCCCCCGTTCGCCCCCCCATGTAGCCCCGTGAGCCCCTTCCCCCTCCACCCCCCCCACCTGCCCCCCCCAGCACCTTTTGAAAACTGTTCTCCGCTCCCCCTCCCCGTGCCCTGCATTTTTTGTCACGTTTCCCTTTTGCGACACCCCCCCCTTCCCCCGTACACCCCCCCATGTCACCCGATACGGAATCCCTTTACAGCCCCCCCCCCCCCCCCCCCCCCCCCCCCCCCATGGGGACCATGCATTCTCTCCACCCCAATTCCCCCCCGATTCGCTATCCTTCGCCAACCTTTTGCTTCCAAAAACTCTCCCCCCCCCCCCTCATGCATGCTGCCCTCCGCTCTACCCGGCAGCCTCCCCTCCAGGTCGCCCACCCATGTCAGCCCTTCTTGGGCTCCTCTGCCCCTACCCCCCACAAAGTCTGTCCGGCTCCCCCTGCCCCCGTACACCCCAATGTCATGTCCCCCTCCCCCCCGCCAGTTTCACCACAATGTCAGTCCGCGCTCCCCCTGCCCCCGACACCCAAATGTAGTCCGCCTCCCCCTGCCCCAGTCACCCACAAAGTCAGTCCCCCCTCCCCGCCCCCAATAACCACCCCAAAAGTATGTCCCCACTCCCTCTGCCCAATAAAAAAACTCACTATTCATGTCCGCGCTCCCTCTGCCCCGTACACCTATGTCATGTCCCGGGTCCTCGCCCCCAAAATGCCCCCTATGCATGTCCCCCTCCCCCTGCCCCAATTGCCCCCTATGTCATGTGGTTTTGCCCCAATATGCCCCCTATGTCAGTTTGCGCTCCCCCGCCCCAATAACCCCCTATGTATTTTCGGTCCCTCTGCCCAATATGCCCTTTGTCTGTCCCGGGGTCCTTGCCCCAATATGGCCCACTATGTCATGTCCGGGACTCCCCCTTTCCATATGCCCCCCCTATGTCATGTCCCCACTCCTCTGCCCCAAAATGCCCCCTATTTTTATGTCCGCCCCTCCTTGCCCCCAAAATTTCCCCTATGTCATGTCCCCACTC
>JAMYXO010006650.1:0-13266 GCA_033310375.1 Conus canariensis | reverse complement strand
GAAAAAGTTGATAATCATAGAATAAGATCGAAACAAGCAAGAAAAGTTGGAAAAGACAGAGAAAAGGTGATGACTGTAGAATAAGGATGATAAATGCAAGGGGGGGGGGGGGGGGGGGGGGGGGGGGGAAGGAAAAGACAGAAGAAAGGGTGGCTGAGAACTCATTGAAAAGGTCGGTAAACGCAAGGAAAGGTAGGAGGAAAATGCGTAAACAATTGACCCTTAATCAAGAAAAAGAGCAGGATGATGTAAGTTAACCTGTAAGTAAGAAAGGACATAGGCAAACAGAGTACAGGAGAAAACACAACGCATTTCGACCAAAATTTCGATCTCGCTGCCGAGATATGAGAAGGTAAGTGATTTCTCGTTCTTCGTTTTCATTGTCCTAAATGTTATTTGTTTTTGCTGAAGAAGACCCAAGAGGTCGAGCTGCACTGTGTCTTGTCCAGTACTCTGTTTGTCTATGTTCTTGGCGGTAACTAACCCCCTCTCTTTCTAAATTCTGCTTCATTTTCCACCCTCAGTCACTTCGTTTTGAAAGTAAGAAAGGTCGAGCGAGTATAGACAGGAAAAGGGACGAGACATATAGAACAACGTAGGAAAGTGACAAGATGCAAAGCATATAAACGTACTACCAGTTTGTCTTGAATACGCGTGAGATATTCGATAAAGAGGAAAAACCGTTTTGGGCCGTTATAGCCGTTAGTAACGACTATTCTGGTAACATCAGCCATCATCTGTGACCCATGATGAACATACCTACAAATTCTCAGAAAGATCGGCCAAGTACTTTCTGAGATTTTCCATAAAGAAGAAAAAAAAAACCGTTATGGGCCGTTATACCCGCTAGTAACGGATATAACGGTAACATAAAACATTGGGCATCATCCGTGACCCATGATGAACACACCTACAAATTTTCAGAAGGATCAGCCAAGCACTTTCTGAGATATTTCATAAAGAAGAAAAAACCGTTAGGGGCCGTTATAGCCGTTAGTAATGGATATAACGGTAAAACAAAACATCGGGCATCATCCATGACCCATGATGAACATACCTACAAATTTTCAGAAAGAGCGGCCAAGTACTTTCTGAGATATTCCATAAAGAAGAAAAAAACCGTTATGGGCCGTTATAGCCGTTAGTAATGTCATAACGGTAAAATAAAACATCGGGCATCATCCGTGACCCATAATGAACATACCTACAAATTTTCAGAAAGATCGGCCCAGTAGTTTTGTCTGGAGCGAGTGGAACACATTTTGACCACGGACGGACAGACAGACAGACAGACAGACAGACAGACAGACACACACACACACACACACACACACACACACACACACACACACACACACACACACACGCATTTCTTCGTTCCCATGTAAAGTAGTCCCTGTTCTATAAGAACTGGGAGTACAATAAAAGCAACACACACACACACACACACACACAACACACGCACACACACACACACACACACACGACAGCATTTCTTCCTTCCCAGTGTAAAGTAGTCCACTGTTCTATAAGAACTGGGAGTACAAATTAAAAGCAATCAACACATCACACACACACACAACCACACACACACACACACACACACAGAGCATTTTTTCCTTCCCAGTGTAAAGTAGTCCTGTTCATAAGAACTGGGAGTACAATAAACAGCAACTACACACCACACCACACAACACACACACACACACCACACACACACACACACACAGCATTTCTTCCTTTCCCAGTGTAAAGTAGTCCCTGTTCTATCAGAACTGGGAGTACAAAAAAAGAAGCAGCACAGGGAAGGAAGACGTAAGACAATCGTTGGCCAAAGCCGCGGCGGGCCGAGCACACTTTGGACGTTTTTGGATTTTCCGGCGTCTAGCCGAACTTGAACAGTAAAACATTCCCGCCAACCTATTTGGTCGGGGTACCACTTATCGATTATCATCAACAGCAGGTCAGCCGTTGGAATCAATCATTGGAAAGCGTCGCAGACCAGCTTTGGCATGGGGTAGGGTGCGGGGTGGAGGGGGGGGGGGGGGGAGAGAAAGGAGGGGAGGCAGGAGGTTGGGATGGGGGGTCCGGGGTGGGGGTGGGGGTGAGGCTGTGGGGATGGAGGAGGAGTGGTGGCGGAAAACCAGACTTTCCCTCCGCGCCAAACCTTGAGTGATTTGGGTTTAGACACATTAGCAACGCAAACAAAGCGTAGGAGCACTAGTGATTTTTTTTTTCTTTTTGCGCTGGACTCCGTGTATCCTCACACGCGAAATGATGTCTGTATTGATCCTGGAGTTGTCTTTCCTAATTAGGTGTCTGCGACATTTTGAATGTATATTTCTCACAACAGTTTGAGGTCACGATCGAGGGTTGGTCTTTTTTTTCCCCTCTTTTTCTTTTTGCTTTCTTTAATCCTCTAGCGTTGTAATTGCGTTGTCTGTGACATTTGAATGCACACAATCCAAAACAATTCGAGTTATTGATGGCGAACAGGTTTTTCCTTTCGCCGGCACCCTAATCCAGCGTCTGTGACATTTTGAACGTACACTGCTTTAAAAAAAAAAAAAAAAAAAGATATCTTGGCTTGGTCTTTTTCTTTATCTTTCATTGACCTCCATCAATGTATGTCACAATTTCAAAAAGTCTTTATGACTGACGAAAACAGACAAAGATGACTATTAAAAGCAGATTACTACGATTAGTTAAAACAACGTTGCGTGATGAGAACAGATCGCTTTGACTCATGAAAAACGCGGATATGACTAATGAACACGGACAATTATAAATGATAAAATCAGATAATACTGACCAATGAAAACACATTATCATGACTCATGGAAACATCATCACAACTTATGAAAAAAAGGTAGTCATGGGTAATAAAAACAGATATTTATGACTAATGATAACGAATAATGATAACTGATGAAAGCGGATAGTTATTGCTCATGGAAACAGATAAATATGATCAGTGCAAATCTTTATGATTGATAAACACAGATAACTGAGAGTCTTGGAAACAGATAGCTATGACAGATGAAAACAGCTAATTAATACCCATGAAAGCATAGAATAGTGACTCACGAAAATAGGTAATCATGGCCAATGAAAGCAGACATTTACGATTTATGAAAATAGAGTACCATGACTCATGAATATAGATTACCGTGATACATGATCACAGGCAATAATAAACAATGAAAACAGACAATTATAACTGATTGAGGCGGATATTTAGGCTCAACAAAATGAATAATTATGACCAATCAAAATAGATAATCATGACTAAAGTTTTCAGGTAGCTTGAGCGATGAAAACTGATAATTATGACACGCAAAACAGGTAATCATGACTTAAGAAAACAGGTTATTATGCCTCGTGGTAACCAATAATTTTGACAAGTGGTTATCATTCATGGGAACGGATACTCATCATTCACGAAAACAGATCAAATGACTCATGTAATCATATATTTTTTGACAAATGAAAACAGGTAACTCTGACTCATGGAAACAGACATAAGAATGAAAAGAAGTAATTATGACTAATAAAGATAAGCAACTATACTTCATGAAAACAGTTAATTATGACTCTTAAATACAAATGATTACGACTTGTGAAAACAGAAAACAATGATTCATGAGAATAGATGATTGTAACTCTTAAAAACCGGTGATTATGACTCACAAAAACGGATAATATTGACGCTCATGAACACAGGTACCTTTGGCTCATGAAAGACCCATAAAAACGGTCGGTTATGATAGGTAAAACAGGTAAGATCCATGTGCGTGCGTACTGCTATCACTGATATGAACGTGCCGAATGTCGACCTTTCAAAGACTGCTTTATTGATGCACAGCATGTCGGAGACACAACACAACTGCCATGATTCGCTTTTCACTGCTCACGGTTTACTTGGTTCATAAGGCTGTTCTCTTTCTTTTCAGTCGTTCTCTTATACCTGAACAGAGTCAAAACCCATAAAAGTATTCCCACTGGTAGTTAAATAATCGCTTCCACACTAATATCACTGTCATGTTGCATCCACCGTTTCCTCACAATGGTAATTAATATTTTCGTTATGATAACAGTAACTATGACCTGTTGAAGCTCTAAACTCCTATAAGTAGTGGCGGATGGGTGGGGTGGGGGTAGGGGGATAATTCTGTCTCAAAGCCAACGACGGTGGATGGATTTAAACCCAAGAGAAACTCAACTTCTACCTGGCAAAGAGTCTCTCTCTCTCTCTCTCTCTCTCTCTCTCTCTCTCTCTCTCTCTCTCTCCAACACACACAATATTCATTTGTATGGTATTTTATGAACTCGGTGACATTACATTTTCATAGCAAGATCCTTCGCTTGTGGTTTTGCCTGCTTAATATAATAATATTACGTCAGTTGCTCATGCCTTTATTCAGTCCCAAACAAATGCGAAAATGCTTGTACTTGTACTAAAGGACTGTGACTTGTGCATCTGGATGAACACCTCCCAGATTATTTGTACCACACATGAGTTTCTCTCCCAAATGAGATATCAAAGTACCGAACGAAATAAGAACCACAAATAGTATGTATAACTTTCGAATAAATTTTCTAATAAAAAGATGCCAATGAATGCTGCATGTGATCATGATGACGACGAACAATGCTCATCGTAATCCGAAAAAGAAAAGGCACGTAAGCGTGAAGGACCAGTTCAGTTGTCGACGCGTGGTGTCTCAATTTTCAAGAACTCTCCGGAGCTGTTTTCCCAGCGTTTATTTTAAGAGAAAAGCTTAGCCTGTTGGAATATCACGGTATTTACCGTAGTAATAGTTGAATGTGAAATTCAAACGATTATTGGGTCTCGCCTCAGCATAAAAAGACAACAACCAACGGTGGTGCAAGATTGCTCTCGGCTGGTTGTTGGGCAGTTGATGAGAGCGCCTCGCTGTGTCTGACTGGCTCTTCTCTCGAGTATAGTTTTCTTCAACGCAAGCAGAAGAAAACACCTTGATTCTATGATTTCAAAAGGGATGATAGTATGCTGAATCATATACAAACATTCATTGCGTTGTAAGACCGTCAAGAAACGAGAACTCCTCAACTTCTTTTTTGAAGTTGAAAATAAAATGAAGCAGGGAACAGTAAACAATAAACAAGTTGCTCCCATAAGAAAACTTAACACAGAGTAAGCTCCCATAAGAAAAACCTAAACACAGAGTAAACATGGGAGCAAGACTTACCCTACTTGTTTATTGCTTACTGTTTATTACTCTATGTTAGGTTTTCTTATGGGAGCAAGACTTACCCTACTTGTTTATTGCTTCTTTTTTGAAGTTTCAGTTTGCGTTCTTACGGGAACTCCGTGGAGTTTCAGCTTTCTTGAAAACAAAGCGAGTGTGCTGGACCTAACATGGGCTCCTCAGCATGCAAAGGGCCGTAACTTCCCGACAGAACCTGTCATGAGGAAGACTATAGAAGCATGCTCGCTTGTTCCTCTTTATACACTTGCGTTTAAAAGTATGTGCTGAAACAATACACGTACACGTTTCCTGTATGATCTGAGCAGTTTGAAAAAAAAAAAAAAAGAACGAAAAGAAAGTGTTCCGTTTTAGGAATAGAAGCACCGTCGCGTAACGCCTGTCTGTGGCGCACTTGAATGTTGTGACATTCATCAGAGCTCCAACACCATACTACGCACTTGTTTCCCATCGCCAAGAAGACGCTTTTACCTGAGTCTGTTGGCTTATCGCAGCACCTACACAGCACTACGCGCTTCTTTCTAACCGCCAAGAACACCTTTTTTTTTTTTTTTACCTGGGTCTGTTGGCTTGTTTGTCTGTCAGCGCGATCACGCCACGTTTACTGCCTCGAATTTCACGAAACTTGGTGAAAAGATGGAATACGACACAAGGACGAGTTGGTCAAATTTTGGTGTGGATCCGTTCTCGTTGATCTGGATCACAGAACGGATCCAGGATCCGTTTGACTTGGGAGAAGTTCCGCGTTCTTTCCCGGGTCCTTTTTTTGGTTTTGCAGTTGCTGACTTTTTCTTCCTTGGTGTCTGACCCTCGTCTTCAATATCCTGAGAATAAGTCTCCAAGGTGAGCTTCCCTATCTCAAACCTTTCCTTTCAGCCTGTTGATCTCGCCTCCCTCTCTCCCTCCTTCACTCACACCCTTTCACACGCGGAAGATGCGATCTGAACACTATTGCTAACAGGCAAACCATTAGAGAGCGATCTGAACACTATTGCTAACAGGCAAACCATTAAGAGAGCGATCTGAACACTATTGCTAACAGGACAATCATTCAGAGAGCTTGTATGGGAGCAGGACTTTCGAACAAATTCACATTTCAGCTTTTCAGGCCACAAGAGAGAGAGAGAGAGAGAGAGAGAGAGAGAGAGAGAGAGAGAGAGAGAGAGAGAGAGAGAGAGAAGAGAGAGAGAGAGAGATTTGAGGCCACGAGAGGAGAGAGAGAGAGAGAGAGAGAGAGAGAGGAGAGAGGAGAGAGAGAGAGAGAGATATTTGAGGCCACGAGAGACAGAGAGAGAGAGAGAGAGAGAGAGAGAGAGAGAGAGAGAGAGAGAGAGAGAGAGAGAGAGAGAGAATCCCCATCGTGATTTTCCAAGAATGTGCTTAACCTGCAAAATGTTGTTGATGATGCCGTTTGCATCGCAACAGATTTGACATGCGTCTGCATGAGTTGAGGTCTTTGTATATTCACACACACTCAAGAAGAGAGAGAGAGAAAGTGAGAGAGAGGGAGAGAGAAGAGAGAGAGAGAGAGAGAGAGAGAGAGAGAAGAAGAGAGAGAGAGAGAGTGAGAGAGAGAGAGAGAGAGATGGAAAAGAGGAGAGGGAGAAGGGATAGTTGTTTGTGCTAGGGAGGGGCTTTCAAAACAGGAAATACAGATAAATGAAGCCCAACACACAAAAGGCCGGATGAAGAAACAGTTAAATACGAAAACATCGATCATGTCACTTTCGAACTTCAGCCGTGGCGTGGACGAGTCATTGTGCAGCGAGTAATAGAGTTTCCTCCCTTTTGTGCAGACGTGTAAAGGCTTAAGATGTCACGAGCTATTTTTGCGTCATTGCCTTCATTTCATGATGAAGCATAATTTGTGTAAACATATCTTTATCTTCAACATTGCAGAGTGTTCCGTCAACGCTCGATTTGAATAAAAGCAAACAAACATGCAAACCAACAACAACAACAACAACAAAAAAAAAGAAACAAACACCACAGTATTAACACACAAAAGTTAAGAAAGGCGCGAATTTCTTTATAACCCCACTCCTCCACCCCCACCCCCCCTCTTCCCCCACACAAAAAAGAAAATGAAAAGAAACTGTAATTATATCTCATGTGATGTTTATATTTTCATCAAGCCTTTGAACTCTCACGTTGCAAACTGCGGAAGATCCACTTACTGGCAAAAGACGGGGAGGAAAATGCACACACAGTACACATGAAAGTAATCGTTGAAACACAACTCCAGCAACGTTTGCTTCTTTTTTCCGTAGAAAACGTTCCAGGGTACAGTTTTGTTAAATATATAATGTGTCATAGAATAAAAAAAAATCTTGTTCTATTATTTTTTCGCTCTCTCTCTCTCTCTCTCTCTCTCTCTTCTCTCTGTCAAATGAATATTCCATCTTTTGGACAAATAAAATTGTTATGTTATCTCTCTCTCTCTCTCTCTCTCTCTCTCTCTCTCTCGTTGGTCCATCGTTTATTAGTCACCTCTACGTCTACGGGAGTTAAAAAAACAAACAAACAAACAAACAAAACAAAACAAAAAACAGTCTCAAATTAAACATTTATGGCCAGTCTCGCTCCGAGCTTCTTTTTCTTTTTCTTTTTTTTTCTCCGGAAACAGACTTTTTACCCAGTTATTTCACAAATCTTTTTTTTTTTTCGTTCTGTTCAGGTTTGAAGTCCACACCCAGGTCAGATCATGTGACAGATAAAGGGAATAATTAGACCACCAAAGTTGGGGAAGGACGGGTTTAGTTAGGGAGGTAGTGATGGAGGGGGCATCTAAAAAAAAACTACCTCAAGAATTCCAGAACAACAACACAGTGAAATGAGCAGCAAAAAAAAAAAAAAAAAAATTTTAAAAGTGCAATAACAGAAAATGAAAGTGAGAAAGAAAAAAGAAATTAAAGAATTCTTTTTATTCCTTTTTTTTTGGGGGGGGGGGGGGGGGGGGGGGGGGTGCGGGATGGGGGGGGGGGAGGGGGGGGGGCGGCTATAATATTAAACGACAATGTCTCCAGTGGAAGAATGCCAAGCTTTTCTTTTCTTTCGTTTTCTTTTCTGTCTTTTTTGTTTGTTTGTTTTTTCTCTATTTTTCCATTCTTATTTTCTTAAAGGGCACTGATCTGCCAATCACCTGTAACCGCGTGCGCGCGCGTGACATCTTATTACTGCGTCAAGATGCTTACGTCTACACCGCTGTATCTGTTGCATTGTCAGTGAGAATGCGAAAAACAAACAAACAAAAAAAAAACACACACAAAAACCAAAACAACAAAGAAAGAACTCCGAAAAACAACAACAGCAACAACAACAACGACAACACACGCACAACACACACACACACACGCACGCACACACGTACACGCACAAAACAAACAAAAAAAATCCACCGAACTGATTTTAACAAAAACTCCGTCTGTTTGTCTTCCATTCGTTCCTTCTCACGTCCCCTCGGCACCCTTCCCCTCTCCCCCCCCCCCACCCCTTCCACTCACCTCTCTCCTCCCCCTTCCCGTTCTCTTTCTCCTGTCTCTCTCGTCTTCCTTCTCCTTATTATTTCTATGTTTTACCTCCGTTTTCTATCTACTACTCGTTTTTCTTCTTCAGTTTTTTCATTCTTTCTTTTCTTCTTCTATTCTGTATTTCTTTCCTCCTCCTCCTATTCCACCTTCACCCAATGGCCTAATCCTCCCCCTCTATTCCTCTTTCTTTTTCTATTCCGTTTTATTTCATCTCCCACCCCCATTCCTCTCCCTCTTTTTCTCCCTACCGTCTTCTTACCTCCCTTCTGCCACTTCTTTGGTCTCTTTTCTTCCTTGCTACGTCTGCTGAGAAGATTATGTTTTCACCCAGGATTGTTTGTTTGTCTGTCTGCAATATTAAGAAAAACAAACAAACAAAACAACAAAACCCCCACGTCTTAGCCGATTTAACCGAACAATATCGTAGAAAGATGGAACACAACTCAAGGACGAACCGATCACATACTGAACGAATCCGGATGAAAGGTCAGTTCCACAAATTTCTTTGATCAAACTGTGGGGGCGGGGTGGGGGGAGAGAGGAGGGGAAGCCAGATTATTAAATAAACATGACAGATTTGGTGAGAATCCGGATTGCAGTCTGGATCCCATGAGTAAAATAACATTTCCTAAGGGAAGGAAAAGTTCGATCTCTGAACAATCACAAATGGAGCTATAACATTGCATCGACCTATAAATGAATGCGTGGCGCCGTGTATGTGCTTCGTAACTGAATTTCGCGTGTCAGATCATTGAATAACGTTGTCAATTTCAAATGCATTTCCAGTTTTAAAAAGAATGCTATCCCGAAAAAGGCTGGTGTGCAATACCATAGTATGTTTGTTGAGTTTTCAAAAAACCAACCAAAGGTGCCACCTAAGAAGCAAAAGAGCAAAAAGAAAGAGCAAAACAAGCTACATTTTCTTGTGAAAAGTAGAAAATATAAAAAGAGAACCTCTTAAGACACAAGTGCTGAGGGCCAGTTCTTGGAATGAATCCTCAAGGGACTAAATTACAATGAACTAATAAATTCCAAGGATAAGTACCGAGCACCATTCCAGCAACTTACAGAGCAGCTTGGTGTTACAATGACTGCAAGAAATATTGAATTATAAACAAAGCTTGCTCTTATGTCTTAGATTGAAGAAATAGGGGGAGATAAGCATACATATCTGCAGTGGTAGATAATTCTGCCTAACTAACAGTATGTGCTTGAGTGGGTGAATGGGGAAAAATAAAATAAATGCTTCTCAAAATGAGCCTTCAGCAAGCTTACAGTCTCCAAGGGGGAGATAATCTCCAATGGGGAGGAAACTCACTAACACATAACTCCTGGTCAGATACCGATATTTCGAAACCTGACTGTTTCTCCTCAGTGACCGCGGAAAGTAGTAACTTGACTCCTCTGCCTTTCCGGTTTTAAAAAGAATGCTATCCCGAAAAAGGCTGGTGTGTAATACCATAGTATGTTTGTTGAGTTTTCAAAAAACCAACCAATATATATATATATATATATATAAATGGCAAATTCTCTCTGTGGTGTGTGTGTGTGTGTGTGTGTGTGTGTGTGTGTGTGTGTGTGTACGCTATAGACTCAAAAACGGCTCAACGATTGTCATGAAATTTGGCAGGTACGTCTGTTGTGACCCGAGGATGGTTTTGGGCTAATCTCTAAAAAAATAAAACCGTTAAAAACCGTTAAAAAGCTGTTATAACGGTTTCAAAGACATCCTTTTTCCTCTGCTTTTCTTCAAATAGCCGTTGTGACATTGCACAGGTACAGGACTACTTCTCTAAAATTAGAACCGTTATTTGGCAGTTAAAAAACGTTATTTATAACAGTTAAAAACCGTTAAAAACACCGAACCCTATAAAAGAAATGTTTAAAACCCGATCTTCTTGAAATTTAGCAGGTACGTCTGTTGTGACCCGAGGATGGTTTTGGGCTAATCTCTAAAAAAAATAAAACCGTTAAAAACCGTTAAAAAAAACTGTTATAACGGTTTCAAAGACATCTTTTTCCTCTGTTTTTCATCAAATGGCCGTTGTGACATTGCACAGGTACAGGGCTACTTCTCGAAAATTAGAACCGTTATTTGGCAGTTAAGAAACGTTATTTATAACAGTTAAAAACCGTTAAAACAACCAAACCCTATAAAAACTGTTTAAAACCCGATCTTCTGAGGTTGGTGGCCACGAGAGTTATCGGATCGCCACCAAACTTGACATAAGCCTACAGGAACATCCAGCAGGTAACATAGGGTCATTAGATAGTCATTATGACCATTAAAGTTGGCCGTTAAAAACCGTTATTTTTAAAACTTAGGCTGTTCTTGATGAAATTCGGTATACATGTGCAGTTTTAAATGGCGAAAAATGATATACAACTTTTACGAACCGAAATTTGAAATTGACCGTTAAAAAACGTTATTTTATAAATTTAGAGTATTCTTCAAGAAATTCGATATACATGTGCAGTTTTGAACGCTAAACAATGATATACAATTTTCAAGATCCGAAACTTAACATTGACCGTTAACAACCGTTATTTTCTGAATTTCTAAATTTTCACCGTTCTTGATAACATTCCGTATGCACGTAGTTTTAAGCGCTGAACAATGTTTATGCAAATTTTACGAACCAAAACTTAACATTGACCGTTAAAAACCGTTAAAAAACTGTTATAACGGTTTTCAAAGACATCCTTTTTCCTCTGCTTTTCTTCAAATAGCCGTTGTGACATTGCACAGGTAAGGACTACTTCTCTAAAATTAGAACCGTTACTTGGCAGTTAAAAAAAACGTTATTTATAACAGTTAAAAACGTTAAAAACACCAAACCCTATGAAAGAAACTGTTTAAAACCCGATCTTCTTGAAATTTAGCAGGTACGTCTGTTGTGACACGAGGATGCTTTTGGGCTAATCTCTAAAAAAATAAAACCGTTAAAAACCGTTAAAAAACTGTTATAACGGTTTCAAAGACATCTTTTTCCTCTGCTTTTCATCAAATGGCCATTGTGACATTGCACAGGTACAGGTCTACTTCTCGAAAATTAGAACCGTTATTTGGCAGTTAAGAAACGTTATTTATAACAGTTAAAAACCGTTAAAAACACCAAACCCTATAAAAACTGTTTAAAACCCGATCTTCTGAGGTTGGTGGCCACGAGAGTTATCGGATCGCCACCAAACTTGACATAAGCCTACAGGAACATCCAGCGGGTAACATAAGGGTCATTAGATAGTCATTATGACCATTAAATTTGACCGTTAAAAACCGATATTTTCAAAATTTAGGTTGTTCTTGATGAAATTCGGTATACATGTGCAGTTTTAAATGGCGAAAAATGATATACAACTTTTACGAACCGAAATTTGAAATTGACCGTTAGAAAACGTTATTTTATAAACTTAGAGTATTCTTGAAGAAATTCGATATACATGTGCAGTTTTGAACGCTAAACAATGATATACAATTTTCAAGATCCGAAACTTAACATTGACCGTTAACAACCGTTATTTTCTGAATTTCTAAATTTTCACCGTTCTTGATAACATTCCGTATGCACGTACAGTTTTAAGCGCTGAACAATGTTATGCAAATTTTACGAACCAAAACTTAACATTGACCGTTAAAAACCGTTATTTTCTAAATTTACACCGCTATTGATAAAATTCGGTATGCGTATGTCCAGTAACGGTAAGTAATTTTGCAACATGGATGGGACAGGGTAGGGGGATGAAAAGGGAGGAATGAGAGGGGCCAGAAAAATGATTGTACAGTGCAATGCCTGATACACTATTTTTTCATTGGACACAGACCCATTCAAATAAACTACTTCTGCACAAAGTCTATTCCTACAAAATTAAGGGCAATCAGAAGAATGGGAATGGGAACAGTGAGTGCAGGCGGAAAATCGAGCGAGAAAAGCATCTCGACGTGCTAGGGAAGATCCAGAGGAAAGGGGCCAGAGGCAGGCGGAAAACAATAGAATGTATAAGAGAGAGAGAGAGAGAGAGAGAGAGAGACAGACAGACAGACAGACAGACAGACAGACAGGCAGACATACAGACAGACAGAATGTGTATTTGTGTGGGGGGAGGGGGTGGGAAGATGTTTGGGGGGGGGGGGGGGTGATTGTAAACCAAAACAATTAATACATGTTTGCTGTCACGTGAGTATCGCAAAGAATGTTCATATCCCGGGCAACGCCGGGTGCCCCTGCTAATATATATATATTATATATATATATATATATATATATATATATATATATATATATTATACAGGCAAGCAGGCAAGCCATCACCAGTTTCTTCCCTTCGTCAAGTGCTGTCGGAGAGTTGCGTCCCTTTGCATGCGGGACCGTCCACGTGACGTAGAGCAGGCTGACTGTGTGTCTGTGTGTCTGTCTCCCTCTCTCTCTCTCTCTGTCTCTGTCTCTGTCTCTTTTACTCAAGGACAGACTGAAAGACTACGAACTGCC
>JAMYXO010006649.1:5000-13266 GCA_033310375.1 Conus canariensis | reverse complement strand
TCTTCGAGTCTTCATCCAAAAGGCGAAGTTTTTTCTAACGATAAACTGCGGATTCTTTGCTACTCCCGAAAAATTTTTATTTCATCTTTTTGGGAGGTAAAAGCCGCGACCCGAATCAATGAAAGTTCCCCTTTTAGCGCTTAAACCCCTTCTCTTTTTTTGGATTATAAAAGCTTCTGTTCTCTAGAAAAGGAGGTTTTTCCTCAGAAAACAAAAACAAAATCCTTTTAAAGATTCGGACGTTTAGATGAGCCAAGGGTCCGCGTTTTATTTTCTGTGTGGGTTTCCCAAATAAATAATTTTTTTTTTAAAAGAGTTAGATTGTTTGGCCCGTTGGTTTTTGAAACAACAAACAAAGAAAGCGAACGGTATTTACCGGTCTTCAGACAAACACAGAATGCTGGGGATTAAATGTAGTTAAAAAAGTAAGTTTTTCAGTACCTTGGTAAAGGGAAGCTCAACCCCTCAAAATTAGAGGGAGCAAAACGTTGCCCAAATTTTTGTACTGCCTCATCTTTACACATCCTTGCACCTCCGCCCCAACCGTGCGGGCCGGGATTGTACCCCGATAAATTTTTCCTACTTTCTTTTTGGCACCCCAAGGTAAAATGGGCCCCAAAAAAGCCCCCCTTGAAAAAAGATTCCGCCTCAGTTGTTTGCAATGATTAACACCCCTGCCAAAAAATTAGAAAACAACGAGCTAATTTCCCCTTAAAATATCTATTTAAATGAAGTTTAGCAGTGCGGAAAAAACCCTCGCCAGCCCCAAGTCAGGGAATTTAATTTTAAAGTTTGTCCGGGCTAAAAGTTGTGGAGTTTTTACACAAATTAAGTTCCTTATTTTTACGCGGGGGTTCCTTCTCTTTTCTGTATGGACGGGGTCAAACCGATGATTTCATTTTTTTAAAAAACAAAAAAAAATATAAAAAAAAATAGGATGAAATTTTACGTGCTGCCCCGGGAAAAGGGAAATAAAGAAACAAAATCGGGCCTTATTAAAAGATGAACTTAAGAACACTTTTTAACCCCTTCATAGAAAACCCCCCTGATTATTAAAGTCTTGAAACTATAACAAATAAAATTAAAACCATTAATGAAGATAGACTAGAGCCGCAGACACATGTTTTGATTTTAAGATGGATAAAAAAAAATCTCTTATGAAGAACTAAAAAAGCCTTTTAAAATTTACACAAACCCAACCCCGGAATTTTTTTAAGCAAGCACAATTTTGAGAACCCCTGTTGCGACCCAAGCGGTTAAACATTGGCAATTAAGGCCCGAGGCTGTTAGTGCTTTAAGAAATTGGAGCGGAGGTTTCAACCGATCTGAAAAAGAAAAGTCCTCTTTTCAAGTTTGGTCAAAGAGCAGAAGAAACAATAACGAAATTGGAGGTTTAAGGAGGAACAGGCGTAAAAGAATTTTCAATTTCAATATTCTGATCGAGAGCGCAAGGCCCCTTTATAAAAACTTTAAGACAAAAAGGGTGAACTAATTACAAACAGCAAAAAATTGGGGGGTAAAAAAGTATAGAAAAAGAAAAAAATTAAAATGGTGATCAGACGAAAACAATTAGGACTGAGAAAAGGTAGAATACAAAAAAAATTACAGGAGTTAAAGAACAAAAAAACGAAGTTAGACGCAAATTTATAAAAGAGGTCACTAAACGCAAAAACAGAACAGAGAATTTTAAAACAAAATACTTTATGAAAAAAAAAACTTGCAGAAAGAATAAGGATTTGTTCGAGAAGAGGGGCAACAGTAGTTAGCATATTAACGGTGTTGGGTTTGCTTTTTCCAACTGGTTTATGCATTAATGGCAGTGCGCCAACAGGCCATAGCGCCTCCAACGCCTCACCCCGGTAAAAGTTGGATTAGAAAACAATTGCACCATTTAGCAAATTTTTAAAAGAAGTTAGCAGCTAAAGCCTTGATGCTCTGCCTGGCATAATTGGGCAGTGTTGTTAGTTGGGTTTGTCTACTATAGGCAAAGTGGGGGTTATATGGCTGACCATCTGTGGACTTTGGGGGTGGGCTGCCGGTTTAATTTTTAGTGAAATAAAGTATGGCTAACCCAGTAAAATTTTAAAAACACAACGGGGGCTGTTTTTCGCTAGTGGGGACTGTCGGGGTAAGGCAGATCAACGGGTTTGGCGTGCTTTCTGGCTGTGGGACGCTTATAACGGATCGCTTTCTGGGCTGGGGGACGCTTTAACTGGATCCCCTTTCTTCAAGGCTAGGTACTTTTTTTAAAATGGATGGAGCGGGCCTTGTGTTTAACCCTTTTAGTGTGTCCTAAGTTTTGATCGTCTCCAGCTAAAAGGATTTAAATTTTTTATAATTCTGTTATCATGCCAATCTGTAGTCAAAGGGTTTCCAGAAGGCAGCATGTATAACCATGGCCAACAACAAAGTCAACCTTTGACCTAGCATGTGAAAAAAACGTTTTGATACCTTTGTATGCGGCAGGCAAATCCAACGGCAGAGTTAATAGCATCTTCTAAATTGGCTAGAAATTGTTTTCTAGCGCAACCCTGTAGATTGATCTACTATGCTAGATTTAGTCTGTGCTTGTGCCCCTAATAGACACCAAACGTATGTTCTTATGGAGTCATTAAGCCTTTGCACTCTGGCATTGTTAGGCCTTTACTTTCATCTAAGATAAAATGTTGCCCAAGATTAGGATGTTTTTTTTCTATGGATCCTAATCGAACTTGTTTGTTTGGTTGAAAAGAGGTGGTGGCCTGGCCAGTAGTCATAAGTATATTCTCTTTTTGTACCCACAAATACAATGTGCCTAGCCCATGATTGCGGTCTAATTTTGTCTAAAGTCAGTTGAAGGATTATATTAAATTCGTTGCAGATTCTTTCATATGCATTATTGTCCATTGGACTGAAAAATGGATTAAACGCGTTGTCATTGGGGAGGCGTACTTGTAGTTCGTTAGTATGCGCCCTGTACTGATAATAAACATGAAAGTTATATACTGCCCTTACTAAGGGATTGGGGTGGTTTAAAATGGTTTGCATATAAAAACACCGCAGCCAGTGGTTGCGCAGTAAATGGCAAAATTTAACTGATTCTGGAAAAAAGCCATAGGACGAGACGACCATGCTGACGGCACTCTGTCATCTTTATTTGGCGGATTTAAATATTAGTTAGTGGGTTTTTCAAGTCTAACTTGGAAAGCCGTATGATCCATCTACTGCGATGGTTTAAAATTTCTGAAGTCCAAAGATTTGGGGTTATAAAACGCTCCTAATTGTAGGCGGCACTTTAAATTTTATTTAAAAGGTTCCCTTTTTAAATAGTTTTAAAATAGTTATAAAAAAGATGTCATCTATATAACCAAACAAAACGGCCCTGTGTTTTAGCGTACCAAAATTTCTAATTGGAGCGGGAGTTGTAGGATTGCCCTTAGAGAAATTGGTTTTAAAGTTATGTGGGTTAACATTTCTGAAGGAGCTCAAAATAAAATGGATTAATGTTAATGACGAACAGGGCAATCAAATAAGCCTATACAAATACCCGATGGTTATTACAACATTTGTTCTTTAAAAGAAGTACTTAACGATTTGGCATATTGTTAACAATAACGAGGCAAACCTTAGAATTACTATGAATTTTCCCCCAGAGGAAAGAAGAGAGTACACTTTCCTAAAGGGCCCAGCTAAAATTTGGGCTAAGAGATTATAAATTTAGCACAAGAGAAGGCATCTATCAGTTTTTAAGGTAATAAAAACCCTTTTGATTTTTTGTGAATCCAATGCTGTATGTCCATTTACAACAGTTAAAAAAAAATACTAATTTGTTTTTAAAGGTCAGCCGTCTACGGTTCTAAGAGCGCTACCCTCAATTAAGGCGGGTTTTGCGATTATCAGCTATATGGGTTTTATGGAAACAGTCAATTTAAAGAATTTAAATTGAGGGGGCTATAAATTCATTAGATGTAAAATAACTAATCAAGATGGAAGGCCAGTTGTTTGTTCTGACTTATTAATGGTGCTGGAAAATAGTTTAAAGGGGTAAGTCTTGCGGACGTTGATAGCTGGGAGAGAATGTCAATATCTAGGCTCTATATCACCACAGCTTATTTTGCACGAAAACCCCCATTTTTAAAAGTACTGATTACGTCAATTTTTGGAGGTTTTGGGGTGTTAATTTTGTTTAGAAAACAGACGTTAATTTGGCAAAAAGTAGCATGTGAAGGACGTGATTTGTATGTGAAAAGGGGGGGGTTTTTGTGCAAAATTTTAAAATTTTGGTGGAATAGAGCAGGGATATTGACATTCCCCTTTAATGTTCATGAAAGCGTTGGCGCATGCTATCTCTAAAATCCAGCCTCTCTTCAAATTAACCGCCAGTAAAAGTGAGTTAGCTATTCTGATTGAATATATAACCCTGATGGCAGTAGTGTGCAAGTCTGGGTTTCAACTATACAGAAAAAAGTTACTGGCTATCGCAACTTTAACACCTGGCTGGGCTAATTAACATGCTTACACAGTTTGGCCATGCGGTTGGAAAAGCGGAAAACGTGCGGATCCGGTTGGCCCTAAAGGAACAGTCCTTGAAATTAAATTGAGGCAATAAAGTTTCTAATGATATAGTTGACAATTCTTACATCTCTCCCCGAGAGTGTTAGTCGGCAATTTTACACCCCTCTCCGAGAGAGTTAGTTTTTAAAACGAGCACCCTTTTAATATACATAATTTGACAATATGTGTTTCATGTGGTGCGTTTTGGCGCACTTACATCCTGTTAAAAAGCACCCAGACAGAGTATCTAATTATTGGCAGTATAAAGATAGCCTGAACTTGATAACATAACCTTTCCAGTGAGCATAGAAGGTATCGACCATTTGAAGAGCAAAACAAACCGATAACCGTAAATGCATACACATGGTCTGTAGTAGACAAATTACAGCCTATAAGGTCTCTCCGAAGCTCCCCCTTTAGGCGAATCACTTAAGAATCATGTAGACTTGATTCTGTTTGCCCGACGGTTCCAAGAGTCCCCTAGTATTTAAATTTTTAAAAAATGAGCAGGAACTTCTGGCTTATACTACAAAGGATCTTGCTAAACAAGAGCTTTGTAGAAGGTGTTTGGTTGAATTCCATCTATACAGGCAGCTGACAAACATAAGAAACATTGTAAAAGTTATGAAGACTGTAAAACCGAACTTCTTACGCCCAAACCAGGGTCTAAAATTAGTTTTAAGAATATACGAAAAATGCAGATGAGCCATACGTGGTTTATGTGACTTTGAGGCGATCTTGCCGCAGTACTACAGCCCTCAAGAGCGGACACAACAAAAAACACCTTATTATCTCGTCATCAGATTTTCTTATGCATTTGTTGCTGTTAGGTCAGATGGCCGACACACACAGCCGGAGATTTACAGAGGCCCCAAGCAGCTAATCAATTTTTAGAGCAGATGAAACATCTTCGCAATCAATTCTCTAATCAGCTGAACCTTTCAGACTTTAAAGATGACTCCTGAAGATGAAGAACGTTATAGATCAGCCACAACACTGTTGGATATGCAACAGAGAATTATCAGGCGATGCTGTAAGGGACCATGATCACATTACTGGGAAAATTCAGAGGGGCTGGCATAATAGCTGTAATCTTCAACTTAGGGTTGACCCCAAGACATGGAAACTGCCTATCTTCTTTATAACTTGCGGGGCTCGATTTCACTTATCTGCAGCAGTGACTTCTAAATATAAGGGGTTACTGCATTGCCAGTCTTCAGAAAGTACCCTGACTTTTACTTTGATGTTTATCCTTTATGACTCGCCCCAAATTGATGGGAAGTTTAGATAAAATTAGCGGGATCTCTTTCAAGACTATCCATCACCCAAAAAAAAAATACTTTAATCCATCTTTAGTTCGTAAAGGAGTTTATCCTTATGAATAAATGGACTCGTGGGAGAGGTTTGATGAGCTGGCGCTGCCAGCAAAAGGGAAAACTTTTACAGCCGGCTTAGAGGCGAAGGCCATAACGGATGCTGGACTATGAACCGCACAAAAAGCCTGGACAAAATTACACTGCAAAACGATGGGCGATTATCACGATCAATATTTATTGGTCGACGTGTGTTTATTAGCTGACGTCTTTCAGAATTACAGATCTACATGCATGAAACATACGGCCTAGATTTCCCCTCAGTACATCTCTTCCCCGGGGTTGTCTTGGGTGCATTTTAAAGTCTACAAACGTTCGATATTGACTAATTTCTGATCTGGATACACTTCAGATGATTGAAGGCGGTTAAGGGGGGGATTAGCATGGCCTTGTCATCCTTCCGCAGAGCCAACAACAAGTATTTAGGACGAATTATGATCCAACTTAAAAAATCCAACTATCTAATGTACTTAGACGCCAACAATCTTTATGGGTGGGCCATGAGCCAGGCACTGCCACTAAGAAACTTTGAAATGATAAATGGACCTCATGATGTCAATAAAGTGTTGAGTATGCTATCACAGCTTACACCGATAACCAATAGGACTAATCTTGGAGGCGGATTAGAATATCCAGCAGAGTTGCATGACCTTCATAATGATTTCCCTTAGCCGCAAAAAGATTTAAAAATGAGTCCCACAGAACCGCCTAAAAATCGTGCCCTAACCTCTTTAACAAAACTAAAAATGTTTGTCATTACCGGTTTGTTACAATTTTACTTAAGACATGGGTTAAAGCTGACAGCTGTTCACAGAATAATTACTTTCGATCAAGAGCCTTTCATGAGGCCATACATCATGAAGAACACCGATCTTAGGACTGTGGCCACTGACGCTTCAGAAAAAGACTTTTTTAAGTTAATGAAAAAAACAGTTGTTTTGGTAAGACGATCGAGAATGAAACACAATCGAAAAGATATAAGATTAGTTACAACAGAAAAAAGCAATTAAGCTGGCCTCTAAACCTAACTACCAAGACTTTAGAATATTTAGCGACAGCCTGGTTGGCATTATGTTTGAAGAAACTGAGTGTGAATTTGGGATAAGCCGGTGTTTATCGGATTCGCCGTGCTAGAGCTGTCAAAGTTATTAATGCTAGAATTTCTATACGACTACTTTAAGCCACTGTACCAGAATCAAAATGTCCTTTACACAGACACCGATAGTTTTATTCTGGACATCCCAACTGAAGACTTTTACAAGGATTTAGAAGCGGAGGTAGCTAAAGGAGCTGATGGGTGGTACGACACATGTGACTATCCTAAAGATTAAACCTTACATTCAACTGTGAACAAGAAAGTGATTGGAAAGATGAAGGATGAACTTAAGGGGACATTTTATACAAGAATATGTTGGTTTGCGGTCAAAGATGTATAGCGTTGCCCACCAAACTTCTGTAATTAAAAAAGCTAAGGGTATAAGTAAAGAAGTTGTCAAAAAAAATATAACTCACGACAACACAAGCAAGCTCTCCCTTTGAAAACAAAGTATTTCATCACACAAATGTTAATCTGCGCTCTATCCCTTTATCAAGTAAACACAAACGGGAGTTAATAAGAAATCACTAGTCTCTAACAATAACAAGAGAACTTACGTCAATGAGTTTTCATATGCTGTAGGACATTGGAGAACTTTAAAAGATTAACTTGACTGACTTGGCTTGTACTTAACTTAAGAACCTAACTAGTACTTATTTTAAGAACTTAACAAGAGCTTATTAAGAACCTAACTGTACTTAACAAGAACTTATTTTTTTGCACTTAACTTGTAATTACTTGCATTAACTTAAAAAGTACTTTCTATAACTAACAATGTAAATTCAGCTATTTTTTTTATTATTCATAGTCTTTTCTAATCGTAAAACTGATCTTCATTAAAGTGAATAGCTACTCCTTCAGGGTGGTAGAAACAGTCAGATTAGCACCCTCAGGAGCCAATATTATCAACTAAAAATGGCAAACAACTTTACAACTGGTTGGGGCCAAAATCTGGTTTTTTTGCTAACGACCTGCTTTACGCTTTCTCGAATATTTATGCGTTCAAAAAGATCAGTAAATTAATTCTTAAAACCTGCTCTCTAGCTGATCTTTATCACCCTCCGCCCCCAATCCAATCGTAAAGTATATTAATAAGCTCTGTAGCTACTTCGGGCTTTTTTTTTAAAACCAGAATAAAATCATAAATTAAAAAAATAAGTAAGCCGCAGCATGGGCCTGTAAGCACGCTGAAAAGCGCCCCACCTATTGAACGTTGGTGGCGGCTGAGCCCTATTTTTTGAGCTCTGGGGTTTTCGCTCTCGGG
>JAMYXO010006648.1:0-13269 GCA_033310375.1 Conus canariensis | reverse complement strand
GAATTCCCCCTATAGTAGAAAAGGGTTTCTGGCAGGGTGTGGGGGGGGAAACAAAAGTTCCGGGGGGATTTTTTAGGGACCCCCCCTTCTTTGCCGAATCTTTCCCCCCACCCCAAATACTTAGAAAAGAAAAGTTGTTGGGGAGAATCACAAGGGGGGCACTGCAGCTGCGCCATTTAATTTTTACGATGCAGGCAGTGTCTGGAAAGGACAATGTGGCGGCGATTCTTGGCGTCTTGCCGGGGGAAGAGAGAGAGAAGAGAGAGAGAGGGAGAGAGGAGAGGAACCTGGGGGTTCCCTTAAAACCTGTGTGTGGGGTTGAATTTATAAAGCTTGCATGGTCATGGAAGGAATTGACGTACCCGGTTTTACTGAGGGTGTGGTTTTTTGTAGCACGTTCCCGCGGTCGGCATATTAGAGCACCCTCATTTTATGAAATTTATATGTAGTGCTGTGTAACGGCTCCCCCTGTAAGTGCCTGCTTTAAGGTCGTGTGAAGCAGTTTTAGACCAGGTTGATTAATGAAACCCTGTGTTTGTTGATTTTTAAAAGTTGATGCTTTTGGGGGATGGAATTTTTGGAGTGCATCAAAAGCAACAGTGGGGACAGAATGAGTGTGGAGAATTGGGTGCTAGGGGGGTGTGGCTGAAACGCCGATCGAGGGGTGGTTGGTTTTAACCGGGGTTTTAAAACTTAGGCGGGGGGTATTTTCCCGATGCGGTACAAACCGTATGTCCATGTGGTAAGAGTTGGGGGGTTTCAAATAAAAAGCGTGCGAGCGTGTGTTTGGGGGTGTGTGTGTGTGTGTGTGTGCACGCCGCGGGGGTAAGAAGGGGGGGTTTAGTTAGCTAGAGTTAGGTTAAGTTCCTCAGGGGTTTGGTAGAAAGATTAGGAAAGGGAGGGGGGTTTAAGTAGGGCATACATATTTTTTTGCTTTCCAGTCTTCATTTTTAAGGGGGATGGTGGGAGGAAGTTGGTTTCGTTCCCGATGTTACCCCTTTTTTTACTTTGGTTCTTACCGAGAAGGCGGGGCAGGTATCGGTTTTGTTGTGTTGTGTCTGTGAGTTGTTGTGGGGAAAATTTTTTTCGTGTTGTTGCCAGCAACACTAGTCAGTTGGGCAGGGTTTTCAGTCTGCGGAGGGATACACTGCTTGACCCAAACGTTTTTTTGGTGGTGAGTGAGTTTGCTTGATTTTGACCAGGGCGGGAAGTGTTGGGGTAAGGGGGGTTCCCAACTTTCGGTCCCTGGTGTTCGTCGGAGTGGACGTATCCTTTTAGGTTCGGGGGGCAGCGCCGTTTTTTGAAGAGTACTTCGAGTCATAGTTGTGCCGGTCCTCGTGGGGTTTTGGGTCCCTTGGCCTGTCTGAGTCGGTGTCGTCCTGTTGCAGCCACTGTCAGCCAGTTGCAGAACTGGGTGGTTGATGCTGTATGAGGTTGGTGATTTTTAGGTTGTTGTGTTTATTTCGTCTGTTGTTTGTATTATGGCGATTGTACTGTATTTGTCTCATTTTGGGGATTAGTTGTATGGTTCGTTGCGTATACTGGGTCTGGTATGATGTCGTTTTGGGTTCCGTGATTGAAATTTGTTTCACCCGGTTTGGGGTTGTCATTTTTCCTGTATATTTTTGAAAGAAAATGTAACATAGGGGTTTCCCTGATTGGTTTTTCTCAGGACTTTTGGGGCTAACTGTGGGTTTCAATTTAGACCGGAGGACGTTTGTAGATATTTTTTGTGGTTGTTCATGGAAAAGTCAGTGGGTTCAATAAGAGGGTATACAGGTTTTTATTTGGGTTTTGGGATCATAAATTTTTTGGTGCAGTTTGTCTGCGTAATCATGAGGGGTTTGATGATTGTGCCAATTCAATTTTAAATAGAGGGTTCGTTTTAAATTGATTTAACGATTCTGGGTTTACCTGACGCATTGGAATCGGGGTTTAAATGTTTTAGTAGGGCTAAGGCCCTTTTTGGGAGTGGGTTTTATGGGGTACGGTCGGTATTCAACTATTTGGTGTCTTGTCACTTTCGTTACGGTTGGGGTTTCGATGGGGTGTCGTGCGCGTGCGGGTGTACGGTGGCGTACGCCTTTGGTAAGGACAGTGAGTCCAATGGTTAGAAGTTTTTTAAAAAAGTGACAGGTCCCCAAGTGAGGGGGTATGTATTTTTGACAGAAGGGGGTTTGGGACGATATTTAGGTTGGGGAGGCAACCCGTTTTGAAATTTAGTAGTCGGAAAAAAGGGGAAAAGGTAAAGTTTAAGGCGGTAGCTTAGCAGTTGATAGGATAAAACTTGTGTGCACAGTTTTTTGTTGAAGTTGGTTGTGTTGCATAACAAAGTTTAAACCCCAGGGGTTATCTGACAAGAGATGACTGGAGTGAGGTGCTGGAGGAATTGGGGCAAACAAATCGTTTTGGAATGATTTTAATTGACGGTGCAAAGGGGGGTAAAAAGGGGAGGATGTGGCTGCGACCCCTTCTTTTTGTGTGAAAGTGGAACGGGAAACCGCAAAAAATTGAAAGTTTTTTTTGTTTTTTTTTTTTTTTCCCTCTGAGAGAATTACTACTGGGTTTTTGTGTGGGCATTTCCTTGTGAAATTTTGGCCCATTTCCCCAGATTATTTGTATGTCCTGGGGGGGATGGGTCCGGGGCGCAGGGGGACCCCCCCCCCCCCAAAAAATTTTTTTAAACATTTGGGCCCCCCCCCCCCCCCCCCTTTTTTTTAAACCCCCAAAAAACAAATTTGGGGGCCCCCCCCCCCCCCCGGGGGGGGGGAAAAAAACCCCCCCATTCCCGGGGAAAACCCCCCCCCTACCCCCCCCCCCCAACCCCCCCCCCCCCCCCCCCCCCCCCCCCCTGCCCCCCTTTTCCGTGCCGTTGTTTCCCCCCAAAACCCCCCCCCCCCCCCCCCCCACCCCCCCCCCCCCCCCCCACCCCCCCCCCCCCCCCCCCACCCCCCCCAAACCTTTTTTTCCCCCCCCCCAAAGGGGACCCCCCCCCGCCCCCCCCCCCAACCCCCCCCCCCCCCTCCCCCCCCCCCCCCCCCCACCCCCCACCTTTTCCCCCCCCCCCCCAACCCATGGAGCCCGTGTTGGATCGCTTAGATTGGTTTATTTCCCCGGGGATTGGTGTGATTTTTTAATTTATAGTAATAGCGGGATTGGCTCAGGAAAATATTGTTTTACCGCTTTTTGTGGGTTGGCAGGAGAGGGGTCTGATAACCCCAAAAGTGAGTAATGGTTGGGGGATGTTTCGAAATTTTAAAGGGGGCACTCTCTCCCCGAGGGGGAAAGTGGGAAAAGGGAGATGGGATTTAAAAGCTTTCCCAAGTAGCCTATGTGCCTGATGTGGGGGTAGTAGCAACACTACAGTAGGGCCTACGTTGTGCAGCGGTACCCTTTTCCCCGTCCTGGGGCGGGGGCCAATTACCGCAGTTTTCTGCCGCGTGCCGGCAGGTGGCGGCGTTTTCCGTGCCTTTTGTTTCCCGGGAGGGGAGACCCCCCGGGGCCGTCTCCCTTCTGTGGGGCAGTCCCCTTTGGGCCCGGGTTTTCCGGGGTTCCCCGGGCCGGGTTTCCCTCGTCCCTTTTGGGTCCCGTGAAGGGCGCCAAGGCCTTTTCCACCGGGGTGTCCGGCGGGGCCTTCAGAGGGGAGGGTCCTTCGACCCCGGGGCCCCGTCAAAGGGGGCTTTGGGTGTGTGGCTTTGGGGTGTCGTCCCCATCGGGGGAGGAGTCAGACTGCGGGGGGCCACGGTCAGCGCCGGGTGCAGGTTTTGGGGAGGGTGTCGGCCCGCGGGGACACGGTCAGCCCCGGGGTGCAAAGGTTTTCCCGGGGGGGTGTCCCCTGTGAGGGGGCCACGTACAGCCCGGGGACTGGAGTTTTCCGGGGCCGGGAGGGTTGTCCCCTGTTTGTGATAGAAGGGTGTAGCGTTAGGTATGGGTTAGGGGGGTTGCTCGCCTCCTTTTTTAGGACTAGTGGCCCCGGGACAGTGTGGGACTGTCTTGCCTCCCTTAGGGACGCGCGACCAGTTTGGTAGTGGTCCCGGTTAAAAAAAGAAGGGTGAGTCCTGGGGGAGGTGTGGGGGGTAGCGGTCGTTAAGAGATAGAGTCCCCTTTTTAAATCCCTTTTCCCCCGTGGTTAGTCACCCCGTGTGCGGGCTATGCTGTGTCCCAGGTCACAGTGATATACCGCAAAAAGGTTTTTTTTGGTTAGGTTTGGGGCTTCCCGGTCTTTTTTAGTAGAGTAGGGGGACAGGGAATTGGGGAAATTGTGCATGTGGGTGTGGGGAGTGGTGGGGCCAGGGTGTGTGTGAAATAAAGAAGCGTGCGGATTGTTTAAAAAGTGTTGTGTCTGTGTTGTCTGACTGGGTGATGGCGTGGTAGGGTGGGGGGGGTCGTCCGGCTTAGCGACGTGAAACCATATTGCGACCCTCTCATCTGAAAGCCTTGGACAGAGAGGTGAGAGAGGGGGAGAGAGAGAGAGAGAGAGAGAGAGGAGAGGGGAAAAAGGGGAGGAGACTGAAAATAAATTTATCAATAAAAATAAAAAAATTTAAAATTACCTTTTTTTGCGTACCCTTCATCTAAAAAACCTTGGACAGAGAGAGGGGGGGAAAGAGAGAGAGGAAGAGGAGAGAGAGAGAGGGGAGACTGACAATGACTTATCAATAAACTAAAAAAATTAATTACCATTTTGGCGTCCCTCTCATCGAAAACCTTGGACGGGAAAAGGTGAAGGGGAGAGAGAGAGAAGAGGAGGAGAGGAAAAAGGAGAGAGGAGAGGGGAGAGGAGGGGGAAAAAATGAAAATGACATTATCAAAAACATAAAAAAAATTTACTTTTCCATTTTGGTTACCCTCTCTTTTGAAAAGCCTTGGACAGAAGTGAGAGAGAAGAAGAGAGGGAGAGAGAGAGAGAGAGAAGGAAGAGAGAGACTGACAATGACATTATAAATAACAAACAAAATTACTTTTCATATTGCTCCCCTCTCTTAAAAACCCTGGGACAGGAGAGAAGAGAGGGGAGGGAGAGAGAGAGAGAAGGAGAGAGAGAGAGGGAGGGGAGAGAAGATGACAATGCATTATCAAAAAAAACATAAAAAAATTAAACCTTTGGTACTCTTCATTGAAAAGCCGGGGAAACCAGAGAGAGAGAGAGAGAGGAGAGAAGAGAGAGAGAAGAGAGAGGGGGGAGAGAGAGAGAGAGACCAAAGACAGACACAGACCAGACGAAAGATAGAGAAAGGCATTCAGAGAGAGAAGAGAGAGAAAAAGGGAGAGAGAAAAGGACAGACAGACAGACAGACAGACAGACGGGACGGACGACAGACAGACAGCAGGCAAAAGGGGACAGCGACGAGAAAGGAGAGACACACAAAAGCAGACAGACAGACAAAAAAAGACAGATAAGGAGAGTCAGAGACAAGAGGACACAGAAATGGGAAGGGGACCAGAGAGAGAGAAAAGACCGAGAGAGAGAGGGGGAAAAACAAACACAGAGAGAAGAAGAGACAGAGATAGAGACAGGCAGAAAAGGGACGAGAGATGCAGGAAGGAAGTGCTGTCAGTGGTGGGTTTCCCTTTGACAGGACAGTGCGAATAGAAGACCCGACTTCCCCTGATGCGGAACGACCCCCTCTCCCCCCCCCCACCCCCCCCCCCCACCCTCCCCCCCTACCCCCCCAAACCACCCCCCCTCACGCAGGTCAGTCCCGTAGCCCCTTTCCTCTGCCCGTTTCTGAGGAAAAGAGGGGGAGAAGAGCAGAGAAAAAAGAGAGAGAGAGAGGGAGGGAGGGACAGACAGACAGACGACAGAAAGAGACAGACAGACGGCGGACAGAACAGAGAGGGGAGAGAGAGAGAGAGAGGGGGAAGAGAGGAGAGGAGGGAGAGAAAGAAAAAGGGGTTGGAGTTTTAGTTTTGCAGCGATTGGGGGAGTTTTGTTTCGGCGTGTTGCGTCATGTGTGTGTGTGGGTGTGTGTGTGGGTGGGGGTTGTGTGTGGTGTGCGTGGTGGGGTTGTCGATATGTCGTGGGTGGCGTGTTTTGGGGTGACACGTGCGTGCGGGGCGTGCGTGCGTGGTGTGTGTGTGTGTGTTGTGTGGTGGTTGTGGTGGGTTTGTTGGGGTTGGGTGGTGGTGGTGGGGGGGTTGGGCGGGGGTGGTGGTTGGGGGGTTTGGGTGTGTCGGGGGTGGTGTTGTGCGTGCATGGGGCGTGTGTGTTTTGTGCTTGCCGCCCCCCGCCGGTGTGTGCGTGCATTTGTGCATATGTTAAAAGTAGGGGTTGCAGTGGGGCACAGTTTATTGTTATGGATGGGTGGTTTGATGACGTCATCCCAATCTTGGGGGCAGTGTTAACTGGCGGAGAACTTCAGCGGGGTGCCAAATGTTTTGGGTTTTGAAATTGTTGGACCGGGGTTTTTTCATTCGAATATTTTTCCCGTTTTGGCTGTTTTCGCTTTAATACCTTGTTAAGGGTCCTTTATCAGCGATATGTCATCATTGCTGTTTTCCTGTTGACGGGTTGAAAAATTTCCTTCATGCCCCCCCCCTCCCCCCCCCCCCCCCTCCCTTTTTTAAACTGGTAGACCGGGGTTCCCCCTCCCCCCCCACCCCCCCCTGTGGAAGGACCTTTTGCTTGAGGGGGCCTAGAAGGTCTGCGTATCCCGGGGAAGGGGCGTTCAGGATTTGTATGTACGTTCTCCTGAAATTCACTGCCCCTGACCATTCTTAAATTCTGTTGGTAAACACCCCCCTTTTGACTCACTCTTTAAATCCGTTATTTTGACGGGGGGGAATCCAGGAGAGAGAGACAAACCCCACAGACGAGGGCAGAGAGAGGGAAATACAGAGAGAGGAAGCAGAGAGACGAGGGGGGGGACAGAAATTTTCAGTGGCGGTTTAGCCATTGACAGGCAGGCGAAGACCTGACTTCCACTGATCGGAACGCCCCCCCCCCCCCCCCCCCAAATCCACCCCCCCACTCCCACCTACCACCCACATCCTGCAGCTCACGTCTCTGACCGCTCCCTTTTTTTACTTGTCCTTCTTCCGGAGAGAGAGTAGAGAGGGGGGGGGGGGGGGGGGGGGCCTTGGGGTGCGTAGAACCCTGCCCCTCCCTTTTTCTTTCAAAGATATTCGAAAGTAAAAATTAGATTTACACGCCCCCAAAATTTAGTTTTAAAAATAGGCCCCCCCCCCACCTTGGGGATTTTTGGGAAAAGGCATGCGAGCACCTTAAAATCAACCTAACCTTAGATTCCCGAGAGCTTCCCTCCCTGAGTTCTGACCGGGTTGCGCCCCCGGACCCCCCGGGGTCCGCCTTCCCTGGACCCCGGCCGGTTTGGACCCCACCCCTCCCCATTAGGGCTTTATCCGCCCCTGCTTTACCCCTCCCCAACCCATAACCTGGAAACGGGGTTTTAATGTCCCCTTCTTTAAACCTTGGGAAACGCTCTCAAATTCTCGCGTTTCGGGCACGTTGTCTAAACCCACGCCCCCATCCCCCAATCTCAGATTCATCGTCTGATTTATTTGGGCCCCAATTCATGGTCATTGCCGTCTTTGACCGCAAGAATTGTAAATTTTCTGCACGAACGGAATTCATCCGTGTTGTTTAAAGACATTTTGGGTTGTGCCCAAAATCTTTCCCGGATCACCGGTTTTTTAAATGCCCTTTGGCTTTTTGCCCCGTACTTCCCGAGCTTCACAAATTGCGTGGAACCTTAGGCGTGAAAGCAAAAGAAAAAACCAAGGGGAAAATCGGAAATTCTACTGTTTGTGGGCCATAAACACATCTTTTGTAAAATTCGAACAAATAATTTAAATGGACTTTCGTTTCAAGAGTTAGGATCATTTCCCCAGTAAGAAAAAGCACCCCTCCCCCCTGTAGTAAAACGAGCAACCCCTTACGTAGGTGTACGAAATTTGCCCCTGACGAAGTGATTTATTTCGTCATGGGGAGGAAAAAGATGGGAGTATTAAACATAAAGGTGAAGGTCTACTTAAATTTCCCCTGATTAAATTTTTTTTTCTTTTTTCGTTTTGTTTTTTTGGGTTAGTTGGTTTTTTTTTTTCTTTTTTTTTTTTCGTTTTTATCTGGTCAGTTCACATCATAGTTAACCCCCTTTAAGCACCACATACAAAAGGGCCTGTGTTCTCTAACTCATCAAGTCGGTCGGTCTTGCTCTTGCCGTTATTGGGAAAACTTCAGCAGCTCCCCACCCCATTTGTTTTTTTTTTAAAAAAAGGGGGCCGTGCCAAACGGTTAAAGCGTGGGCCCCGGGGGCTTGGTTCTGGATTCGAAAAACACCCGTGGGGTCAGATTCGTAGGGGTTAAAAAAACCCCTTCTGTCAGCCAAGCAGTAAATAGATACCCATTCAAAACAGGGAGATAAAAGGGGGTGGAAGGGGACCGATGGGCTCCCCGGGGGTTCTAAAAAACCGTTGAAACTGTGAACCTTGACGTTCATTCCCCCAAGGCTTTCAAGCTATGAGGCTTCCTCTTTTTAAAAAACAAAAAACTTTTTCTATCTTCTATTTTCCTTTTTTTTTTTTTAACTTTTATCCTGCTGTTTTTTTGTTCCCTTTAGAAAATTTACATTCTTGTAGGTCATCTTTGACCCCTTCCCATTTTTGTGAACCCACGAAACCCGTAAAAAAACCACTTTGTCATAGGGGTTTGAATTACACGTCCCCTTTTAAAAAAAAACCACATTGTCAAGGTTTAAAAATTTTTCTCTTTGCTGCTCCACGGATTTATCGAACAAATTTGCGCATCTATGTCACCCAGTGTGTGTTTTGTGTGGCACTTTGTGAAGGGGGTTTCATGTGACCCTGTGCGTCAGGGGTTTTTTTTTTTGTTTATATATTTATATAATATTTATATATATATATATAATGTGTTTTTAAAAAATAATTTTTGTTAAAACAAGTTTTGGCCCTTTGTTCTTGATGTGTTGTTATTTCGCGACCGTTGTTGTTGATTTTGTGTCTTTCATGACAGGGTTTATTTTATGGTTTTTAATCATTGGCCCAAAGGTCCCCATTTTTTTTGAAAAAATGATTTTTTTAAAACCCGCAGTGTTTTTTAAAAACCTTTGATTTTTTTTTTTGGGGTTTCACTAAATTGCTTTGTCCTGCAAGGGGTTTGTGGTGAGTTCAGGGTCCCGGGTCCCACTGGGTTGATTACTGCTGTGTGTTGGTCCCCACCGGTTTTTTTAAATTTGTGTCAGGTTTGCCCGTGTTTTTCTGGCACGGGTTTTGATACTGCTGTTTGGTTGGTCTCCAGCCCCGGGGGGTTTTTTGAATTGTTGGAACTTTTTTTGGGGTGTTTTCTGGCACTGGTTTAAAATACTCCCGGTGTTTTGGGGCTCCAGCACGGTTTTGAATTGTGTACAGGTTTGTGTGTTTTCTGGCAACGGTTTGAAAACTGCGTTTTTTGGGGCTCCGCAGGGTTTGTTTGAATTGTGTACAGGTTTTTGCGAAAATTTTGCCCGGGCCACTGGTTTGATATTGCTGTGTTTAGTCTCCAGCAAGGGGGTTTTGAATTGTTTTACGGGGTTTTGTCGGGGTTTTTTCGGGCACGGGGTTTTTGAAACTCCCTGTGTGTTACTAATTACAGTGTTTGAATTGTTTTACGGGTTTGTCGTTTTTTGTTCTGGCACGGGTTGAAAAGCTGTGTTTTAGTCTCCAGCACGGTTTTTTAAATTTGTGTGCAGGTTTGTCTTTGGCCCCCTGGTGCTTTTTTTCCTGGTGGGGCTGATTGAGGGCTGGTAAGGGGGGGAACTTTGTCTTGGCGCCGGCCAGGCACACGGCAGCAAAAAAAAAGGGGGGAAATTCTAAAGGGTTCAGTTTTTCGGCCGGCCATGTTGGGTTTTTTTGAAGTTGGGCGTGGGGGGAAAAAGAAGAAGAAGAAGAAAAAAAGAAGAAGAAGAAAAAAGAAGAAGAAGAAAAAAAAAGAAAAAGGGAAAGAAACAAAAACCAACAACACAACAAAAACAACAACAAAAAACAACGACAACAACAAAAAGACGAGAGTGAGAGAGAAGGAAAAAAAAGAAAAGGGAAGGAAGGGGAGGGGTAGGAGGGGGGAGGATACGAAGAAGAAAAAGAAGAAAAAAGAACAGAGACAGACCAGAGAGCAGACAGAGGGGAAGGACAGAGACAACATAAAGAGAAAAGATCGACAGATACAAAAAAAACCAGGGGTGGGGGAATAAGTGGGAAAAAAAAGGGAGGGGGGGGCTATGAGAAAAAGAGGGGAAGAGAGGGAGAGGGGGCCCATGACGAAACGTCCAAAAAAGGGCCTTTAAAACTGCACAAACCCCTTAATTCGCGTATTTGAAATCGCCGATAAAGAAAAAATTTAAAACCTGTCTTTAAATTTAGAATTTCCCCCAACCCACGAGCTAGGGATCGTGAAAAAAAGGGAAAATTGCCGTGGATTCCTAATTGAATTTTAAAACAAACTTTCCCAAGGGGGAGAAAAACGCACCTGCAGAATAGTCCTTGCTGGGCGTTTTCATTTGGGTGTTTGTTGCAAGCCTTCAATGAACGGCCCCCCAAGAAATCGGGGTTACGGGGTGAGAGGAGAGAGGGGAGAGAGAGAGGGGAGAGGGGAGAGAGAGAACTGTTTACGAATACGATCCCGAAATTGGTAAACGCGGAAGTGACAAAGAGACATAGATTGCGGCCAGGAAAAGAGGAGAGAGAAAGAGAGAAAAGAGGAGAGACGAGACAGAGCAGACAAGGAGAGAGGACAGGGGACAGACAAGAGAGGAGAGAGACAGAGACAGAGTGAGAGAGAGACAGAGAAGAGGGGGAGAGAAAATCTTTGACTTTTTAAATTGACTTCAGCTTAGAACCCAGAAGGCAAGGGGGGGGGGGGGGGGGGACACAGACCACTTGACACATTGATCATCGAAGTAAAAAAAAAATAAAAAAAAGTTTAGCGGGAAAAAACCCATTTTTCCCGGGTTTTTGGGATTATCGGCTCCTTAATGGCGGGAAAAAAAAAAAAAAAAACGGTCATACCCACAAAAACCACTCACTTTTTGGGGAAATTGGGATCATTTCCCTTCCCTGTCAATACGGGGGAGTGCCCGGCCCTCCGCAGGAAAAGAAAACAAGATGCAAAGAAATAAACGGTACCCAATTTACCCTTCTGAAAATTCACAATAAAAACATGCGTCTTAATGTTTTTGACGTCACAATAAAACCGCGTCAAAATTTTATTTTTTTTTGTAAAAGGGCAAGGATATTCCAAAAAGAAAAAAAACCCCCTTTTGGGGCCCCGTTATAGCCTTTTAGTAACGGGTATTCTGGAAATTTTAAAACTTTGGGGCCCAAATCCGTCCCATAAAAAACAAAATTTACAAATTTTCAAAAAGGGATGGGCCCAGAAGTTTTGTCTGGGGCGAAGGGGAACCTTTTTGCCCAACGGACACACAGACGGGACACCCCAACGGGACGGGCCAGGAGGGGCAGACAGAAATTTTTTCGTTCCCACTGAAAATTTTTACTCCCTTTTTTTTTTAAAAACTGGGAAGTAAAAAAAAAAAAAGAAATCCCCTAAACTTTTAGGGGAAAAATTTTGGCTCAAAATTTTTTTAGGAAAAGTAAAGATGGAAAACCCAGAAATTTCTCCACATAACGATTGGTCAGGCCCTTTTCCCCTTTTTCCTACCATATGCCCGGTCCAACTATTTCCCCCCCTCCCAGTCCCAACCATCACTTTTCCCCGTTCCCTTTTCCCACCATTCCCACCCCTCAGTCCCAACCCCATAACACCCCCCTTCCCTTCTTCACCCCATGCACCCCAACCCAACAAAAAGGAAACCGCACGCTCTCACTGTCATCCTTTCCCCCTCACCGTAACGGTCTTCCATTCCCACCTTGCTCTCTTGCCCTTCCATTCCACCTCACCTCACTGTAATCATTCCCTTTTTTGGCTTTTCACTTTTCATCCTTCCACCTTGCTCCACTTCATAAAATTCCACCCCCTCTCACTGCCCATCCATTCCATTTTGGCTCTCAAGTCATCCATTCCCCCTCATGTCCGGGCTTCCATTCCCCTTTGCTTCACCACTTTTCCCACCCCACCGTAAACTGTCTTTCCATTCCACCTTGGGCCTTTTCCGGGGGCCACCCCTTTCTCCCCTTTGGGCTCCCACTGCCCTCCAAACCCCCCTCACGTCAGGTCTTCCTTTTCCCCCTTGCCTATTTGGTAACCTTTTCCACCTTGCTCCCCTTTTAAACCCTTTCCCCTTCCCTCTAAATGTCTCCCCATGTCCCCCATCACGGTCCCCTGTTCCATTTTCCCCCTTGCTCTAAACTGTCATCCTTTCCAATAAAAGGGCCATTTGTCATCCCTTTCCCACTCCCCCTCCCCCGTCATCCTTTTCCCCTTGCTCCATTTGTCATCCTTTTCCACCCCCTGTCACTGTCTTTCCATTCCCCCCTTGCTTCCGGCCCCATCCATTCCCCCTTGCCTCACTGTCTTTCCATTCCCTTCCTGCCCACTGTCATCCTTTCCACCCCCTGTCCTGTCACCCCTTTCCACCTTGGCCTCACTTTTCCTTCCATTCCCCTTGCTTACTTGCCCATTTTTTTCCACCTTGCTCCCCAAGGCAACCTTTCCCCTTTCCTCCCCGGGCCATCCATTCCACCTTGTCTCATGGCATCCTTTTCCCACCCCCCTGTCACTGTCTTTCCAATCCCCCTTTCACGGCATGTAAACCCATTCCCCCTTTCCCTGCACCCCTTTTCCATTCCCACCACTTTTCACCTTTTTCCCACCCCCCCTTTGTCAACTGGCCTCCATTCCACCTTCTCTCACTGTAATCCATTCCCCCCCTTGCTCTCACTGTCATCCATCCACTTGCTCTAAACCTGTCACCAATTCCACCCTTGCTCTAAGTAAACCATTCCCCCTTCATTTGTAAACGGGTTAAATTCCTTTCCACCTCCGTCACTTTCATCCATTCCCCCCTTGGGCTCTCACTGTCACCATTCCCCCATGCCCCCCACCTTGTACCCTTTTCCACCTCCCTGTCACTGTCATCCTTTCCCCACCTTGCTCTCACTGTATCCTTTCCCCTTTGCTCTCACGGTCTTTCCATTTCCACCTTGCTTCACTTTATCCACCCACCACTGGTCCCCTGTCACCCATTCCACCCCCCGGGGGCCGGGGGTTCCCCAATTTCCCCTCACTGTCCCTTTTCTTCCATTTCCCACCCCCCCGGGTCATGTCCCCAATTCCCCCTTTACTGTCACTGTCAT
>JAMYXO010006647.1:10000-13271 GCA_033310375.1 Conus canariensis | reverse complement strand
GAGAACCAGGAGCGCACTTCCGGGAGACCCATTAGCACAAAGGCTTCCACCGTGATGGCCGTCGCTGTTTTTTTGACAGTAATTATCTTATCATACTGCCCTCTGCTTCGGCACTCATTGAGTCTCGCTTATTAACTCCTGCTTTATCAGGGCGCCAGTGGGTGTCCCATTGTCTGAATGGAGGAGGGGGGGGGGGGAGGGGGGAGAGCGGAAGAAGGCGGAGAGTCGCTCCTGACATGCCCAGTGTCAGCGTTTCCTGGGGACTGCACAATGATGTCGCAAGAGAGAGAGAGAGAGAGAGAGAGAGAGAGAGAGAAGAGAGAGAGAGAGAGAGAGAGAGAGAGAGAGAGAGGAAATAATTTAAATAAGGCACACTCATATTGATCATATCTTGTAGAATTTTAAAAAAAAAATTCACACACTCACATATTCACGCAAACGCGCGCGCGTGCACACACACACACACACACACACACACACACACACACACACACACACACACACACACACACACACACACACACACACTTACTCACCGACAGAGAGAGAGAGAGAGGAGAGAGAGAGAGAGAGAGTGTGAGAGAGAGAGAAAGACAGACAGACAGACAGACAGAGAACGACAACAGACAAACAACTGAGACAGAGACAGACAGGCAGACAGAGAGATCGACAGACAAAGGGTAAACTTTCTAGCTGTGTCTCTCTGTCTCCGTGTCTGTCTATCTGTCTGTGTGTCTGTCCGTCTGCCTGTCCATCTGTGTGCGTATCTCTCTCTTTTTCTTCTGTCATTGTCACACACACACACACACACACACAACACACACACACACACACACACACACACACACACACACACACACACACACACACACACACACACGTACGTGGACATAGAGCTCAATGAAGAATGGCCACTAGTCTCTGACGACAAATAATCACCTCTTTTCTGACCAACACGAACTGTACGATGCAGTGTAATGAACTCCATCCCTCCCTCTACCCTCCTCCCCTGCTGAATCTGATCAGAAGGTTGATATGAGGTGACGAGGTTACCAGTTTAGCCAGCACCTGTGATGGACAAAAACATCTCCCTTTGTTAACAGCACGTAGCTCAGCGTGCAGCAAAAGGACTGGGTGGAAGGCATCGTCATGTGACCAGTGCCAGGGGAATAGGGTTCATTTCTACCCTTCCTTTTTTTTTCTTTTGTCCTTATGCATTCTTCATGTCCTCCTGTTCTTGATTTCTCTCTCTCTCTCTCTCTCTCTCTCTCTCTCTCTCATCTCTCTTCTCTCTCTCTCTCTCTCTCTCTCTCTCTCATAAATATCCAAAGGGACTAAAGGGACAAGGGATTGAAAAAAAAGCAGCTTCTTGCTTATCTGCTACCATTAGGCATAAAGATTATCGGTCGATCAATCAATCAATCAATCGATCAATCAACCAATCAACGAATCAATCAATTAATTACTCTCCCCCCCCCCCCCCCCCCCCCCCCCGTCTGTCTCTCTGAGTCAGTGTCTCTCTCAGTCCCCGTTGGTCTTGGTCTGTATACCATTTAATGCTTTTCCACACTTTCAGTTGCAGTATTGTTTAACGTCAGACCTATCGTAGTGTAAGAGGTTCTGTTTCACACAACTGTTCCACTCTTGTCTGTCACGTTTTGCTTTGTCCCCCCCCCCTCCACACACACACACACACACACACACCAGAAACAAAATCAGCTTGCATTGTCATTCAATCACTTCGTTCATATACCGTCCCTTCGTGACAGTTATTATTTCCCTTGTTGATTTCTAAGAATTGTTCAAAGTATGTGTGATGACTCAGCCGAATGTGTTGCAGTCCCTCAAGCAAATTAAGTGAAATTTTGCTGCTGTTGAGATAAGTTTCCGTGTGCGAGCTTCAGTATCACATGTTGGGAGGGGGGGGGGGAGTACACCGAGGTAGATGTTGAAGGAGGAAGAATAATTGGGGAGTAATTCGCATACACAGGGGTGGGGGTAGGGGGTGGGGCAGTGAGCGACAAGTATATAGCAAACTGCCAGTAGTGGAGGAGGAAGGCATCTCACCTCCACCAACAGCTGTTGACGGGGTTCTCCAGTGGACTTACCGAAAGGCAACTGAGCGGGGCGTGGAGGCACCGTCAGTGATCGTCAGTCTGCGAGTAGGTCCTGATGACCGTTCACGCTTAAACAAGCTGCAGGGTGAACATCCTCAGATTTCCAGCTGTCAGATGGTTTGCACCTTGTTGTCTACAGGTCGAAGTACACGCTTGAAGCCTTAGGTCCTGGCTTGTTGAAGCCTTAGGTCCTGGCTTGTTGAAGCCTTAGGTCCTGGCTTGTTGAAGCCTTAGGTCCTGGCTTGTTGAAGCCTTAGGTCCTGGCTTGTTGAAGCCTTAGGTCCTGGCTTGTTGAAGCCTTAGGTCCTGGCTTGTTGAAGCCTTAGGTCCTGGCTTGTTGAAGCCTTAGGTCCTGGCTTGTTGAAGCCTTAGGTCCTGGCTTGTGGAGAGGTCTGGGGCTGTTGGTGCAATGGACAGTTTAGGGAAATCGAACAGGGGCTGGAATCAGTTGTAATGCATTGACCACACGGTACCCATCTCATTGTTGTGTATGTGTTGGGGTGCATTAGTGATTCCATTGGTTGAACCAAAATGATCTGGAGACTCATTGGTCAGAATTTCACGGTTGTTGGTGTAATTCGTTGTGGTGTGTGTGGTGTGTATGTGGCCAGTGATTCCATTGGTTGAAAAAGTATAACTCGGTTTCTCTTTCTTCGAGAAAGGCTTACACGCTCTGAAAACCAGTAAAAGCATGACTCACTTGGAGAAAGAGAAATCACCCTGTCCTACTGAGGGCCAAGGAAGATGCAGCGAGGTAAAGTCAAGGCCAAAAGACTTCACTTAAAGCGGAGGTTTGCTGTAGCTTCGGAGCCGACGACAGTAGAGAATTGTCTCCTGTATGGGGACACAAGACAGCAAGACGTGTCAGCCTTTGAGCCAAGACAGGGAGCTGCCAGACAACGAGGGTGTCTTGCAGCAACAGAAGACCTGTGGGACAGGCCGACAGGAGCCCTTTCCCTGGAGCGGGCGAAGGGCAGCAGTGTCCCAGAGACTCGTTCTGACAGGCCAAATCCCAGTTGAGGGATAATGGGTAGCAACTACAGTTACACTGCCAGTAACCCCATATTGGGATTCGGCTGATTGGGCAGACACGAACAGTGTGGCAGCTTCAGGGAGGTCAGCGCGATCATAGTGTTATTGACTGATGAGAGAAC
>JAMYXO010006647.1:0-5000 GCA_033310375.1 Conus canariensis | reverse complement strand
CACACACACACACACACACACACACACACACACACACACACCATAGTTTTCTTCTATAATAACTGACGAGCAGAGATCAATGTGCTTGCATTTCAATAACAAGACTTTAATTTGGGTTCGTCTTTCTTGAGTCAGCTGGTCAGTTCGTTTTGCTTCGCTTGCGATCAGCCGCACGCGGGAGAGAGAGAGAGAGAGAGAGAGAGAGAGAGAGAGAGAGAGAGAGAGAGAGAGAGAGAGAGAGAGAGAGAGAGAGCACTCTCCGTAATGATTCACGACAATTTCCGGCGATGAAGGGCGATAAAAATGACTCCATCCCAGTCTTGTCTTTCTCAACTAATGCGATGCCACACTCAAGATCATTGTCATTTTTACGGGGAGAAAATCCGCGGGGTGAGTCTAAAGGCCAAAAGTCTTCGGACCCGTTGGAGAGGGAGGACTGGTGGAGTCAGGGTCGGGTTGGGGGTGGGGGTTGATGGTGAGAGGACAAGGCTGGGGGTGGGATGGGACAAGATAGACGGTTTGGGGGGTTTGGGGGGTTTGGTGTTGTGTTGCATTGTATTGTATTGTATTGGGTTGTATTGTATTGTATAGTGTCTTGAGTCACTGTATCGTATTATGTTTGACTGTGTTGTGAGGCACAGCATTGCTTTGCGTTCTGTCTTATTGTAATGTTTTCTACTATGCTGAATTGTGATTCATTAGTTTAAGAACCGACACTACCTTATTCTCATCATAATTTCTGACGAGCATTGAAAGGGAGCGGACGTGATGGGTGGGGCTGGGGAATGGTGGGGGAGGGGGAGGGGGGGGAGGAGGTTAAAGGCGAGCGCCGACTGTTCCAGAGGGGACTGGTGCTGGCGATGAAAGTTTGATTTTCATGGAGTCGGCGGCATCCGTGTCATCCCTCTACCGTGCCCTCCCCCCCCCCCTCCTTCCCATGTGGCGGACCTTGTCCATCCACCCCTGTCCATTGTGTTGTCAGCAGGGTCAAAAGTCGTTTGAGGGTAGCGGAAAGCTGACTGGGAATAGGATAGGAGTCCCATGATGGGAGGTTGGGGGAAACAGGGGAAGGGGGAATAGGATAGGTGTCCCATGATGGGAGGTTGGGGGAAACAGGGGAAGGGAAGGGGGAATAGGATAGGAGTCCCATGATGGGAGGTTGGGGGAAACAGGGGAAGGGAAGGGGGAATAGGATAGGAGTCCCATGATGGGAGGTGGGGGAAACAGGGGAAGGGGAAGGGGGAATAGGATAGGAGTCCCATGATGGGAGGTTGGGGGAAACAGGGGAAGGGGGGAAGGGGGAATAGGATAGGAGTCCCATGATGGGAGGTTGGGGGAAACAGGGAAGGGGGGAAGGGGGAATAGGATAGGAGTCCCATGATGGAGAGGTTGGGGGAAACAGGGGAAGGGAAGGGGGAATAGGATAGGAGTCCCATGATGGGAGGTTGGGGGAAACAGGGAAGGGAAGGGGGAATAGGATAGGAGTCCCATGATGGGAGGTTGGGGGAAACAGGGGAAGGGAAGGGGAATAGGATAGGGTCCCATGATGGGAGGTTGGGGGAAACAGGGGAAGGGAAGGGGGAATAGGATAGGAGTCCCATGATGGGAGGTTGGGGGAAACAGGGGAAGGGGAAGGGGGAATAGGATAGGGTCCCATGATGGGAGGTTGGGGGAAACAGGGGAAGGGGGAATAGGATAGGTGTCCCATGATGGGAGGTTGGGGGAAACAGGGGAAGGGAAGGGGGAATAGGATAGGTGTCCCATGATGGGAGGTTGGGGGAAACAGGGGAAGGGAAGGGGGAATAGGATAGGTGTCCCATGATGGGAGGTTGGGGGAAACAGGGGAAGGGAAGGGGGAATAGGATAGGTGTCCCATGATGGAGGTTGGGGGAAACAGGGGAAGGGGGAATAGGATAGGGTCCCATGATGGGAGGTTGGGAGAAACAGGGAAGGGGGAAGGGGGAATAGGATAGGAGTCCCATGATGGGAGGTTGGGGGAAACAGGGAAGGGGAAGGGGGAATAGGATAGGGTGTCCCATGATGGGAGGTTGGGGGAAACAGGGGAAGGGAAGGGGGAATAGGATAGTGTCCCATGATGGGAGGTTGGGGGAAACAGGGAAGGGAAGGGGGAATAGGATAGGATGTCCCATGATGGGAGGTGGGGGAAACAGGGGAAGGGAAGGGGGAATAGGATAGGAGTCCCATGATGGGAGGTTGGGGGAAACAGGGGAAGGGGGAATAGGATAGGAGTCCCATGATGGGAGGTTGGGGAAACAGGGAAGGGAAGGGGGAATAGGATAGGAGTCCCATGATGGGAGGTTGGGGGAAACAGGGGAAGGGAAGGGGGAATAGGATAGGAGTCCCATGATGGGAGGTTGGGGGAAACAGGGAAGGGAAGGGGAATAGGATAGGAGTCCCATGATGGGAGGTTGGGGGAAACAGGGAAGGGAAGGGGGAATAGGATAGGAGTCCCATGATGGGAGGTTGGGGGAAACAGGGGAAGGGAAGGGGGAATAGGATAGGAGTCCCATGATGGGAGGTTGGGGGAAACAGGGGAAGGGAAGGGGGAATAGGATAGGAGTCCCATGATGGGAGGTGGGGGAAACGGGGAAGGGGGGAAGGGGGAATAGGATAGGAGTCCCATGATGGGAGGTGGGGGGGAAACAGGGGAAGGGAAGGGGGAATAGGATAGGTCCCATGATGGGAGGTGGGGGAAACAGGGAAGGGAAGGGGGAATAGGATAGGAGTCCCATGATGGGAGGTTGGGGGAAACAGGGGAAGGGAAGGGGGAATAGGATAGGAGTCCCATGATGGGAGGTTGGGGGAAACAGGGGAAGGGGAAGGGGGAATAGGATAGGGTCCCATGATGGGAGGTTGGGGGAAACAGGGAAGGGAAGGGGGAATAGGATAGGTAGTCCCATGATGGGAGGTTTGGGGAAACAGGGGAAGGGAAGGGGGAATAGGATAGGAGTCCCATGATGGGAGGTTGGGGGAAACAGGGGAAGGGAAGGGGAATAGGATAGGAGTCCCATGATGGGAGGTTGGGGAAAAGGGGAAAGGAGGGGAAGGAGGGAATAGGATAGGAGTCCCATGATGGGAGGTTGGGGGAAACAGGGGAAGGGGGGAAGGGGGAATAGGATAGGAGTCCCATGATGGGAGGTTGGGGGAAACAGGGGAAGGGAAGGGGGAATAGGATAGGAGTCCCATGATGGGAGGTTGGGGGAAACAGGGAAGGGAAGGGGGAATAGGATAGGTAGTCCCATGATGGGAGGTTGGGGGAAACAGGGGAAGGGGGAAGGGGGAATAGGATAGGTCCCATGATGGGAGGTTGGGGGAAACAGGGGAAGGGAAGGGGGGAATAGGATAGGAGTCCCATGATGGGAGGTTGGGGGAAACAGGGGAAGGGAAGGGGGAATAGGATAGGAGTCCCATGATGGGAGGTTGGGGGAAACAGGGGAAGGGAAGGGGGAATAGGATAGGAGTCCCATGATGGGAGGTTGGGGGAAACAGGGGAAGGGAAGGGGGAATAGGATAGGAGTCCCATGATGGGAGGTTGGGGGAAACAGGGGAAGGGGGAAGGGGGAATAGGATAGGAGTCCCATGATGGGAGGTTGGGGGAAACAGGGGAAGGGAAGGGGGAATAGGATAGGAGTCCCATGATGGGAGGTTGGGGGAAACAGGGGAAGGGAAGGGGGAATAGGATAGGAGTCCCATGATGGGAGGTTGGGGGAAACAGGGGAAGGGGGAAGGGGGAATAGGATAGGAGTCCCATGATGGGAGGTTGGGGGGAAACAGGGAAGGGGGGAAGGGGATAGGATAGGATCCCATGATGGGAGGTTGGGGGAAACAGGGGAAGGAAGGAAGGGGGAATAGGATAGGATGTCCCATGATGGGAGGTTGGGGGAAACAGGGGAAGGGAGAGGGGAATAGGATAGGAGTCCCATGATGGGAGGTTGGGGGAAACAGAGGAAGGGAAGGGGAATAGGATAGGAGTCCATGATGGGAGGTTGGGGAAACAGGGGAAGGGAGGGAAGGGGAATAGGATAGGTGTCCCATGATGGGAGGTTGGGGGAAACAGGGGAAGGGAAGGGAAGGGGGAATAGGATAGGAGTCCCATGATGGGAGGTTGGGGGAAACATGGGAAGGGGAATAGGATAGGAATCCCATGATGGGAGGTTGGGGGAAACAGGGGAAGGAAGGTGGGCTCGCGGTGGAAGAGGGGGAGAGGGGAGGAAGGGAAAAGGTGGAGGGTAGGTGGGGTTGAGGTGGATGGTGGAGGACGAAGGGATGAGAAAGAGCAGGGGGAGGGGGGGGGGGAGGGCAGGGCGGGCGGAAGAAGTATTATGTTGTGTTGTGTTGACAATGTGTTGTGTTGCGCTGTTCATTGTGAGGTTGTATGTATGTGTTATGTTGTGTTGCTGTTTGGTGTGTTGTTGTTTGTTGCTGTTCATTGTGATGTGTTGTATTGTATTGCATTGTACTGTGTTGTGTTGCAATGTGTTGTGTTGTGTTGCAATGTGTTGTGTGTTGTGTTGCATTGTGTTGTGTTGTGTTGAATGTGTTTGTGTTGTGTTGCAAGTGTTGTGTTGTGTTGCTATGTGTTGTGTTGTGCTGTTCATTGTGATGTGTTGTTTGTATTGCATTGTACTGTGTTGTGTTGCAATGTGTGTGTTTGTGTTGTGTTTGTCAATGTGTTGTGTTGCAATGTGTTGTGCATGTTGCTGTTGTACATTGTGTTGCAATGTGTTATGTTGCAATGTGTTGTGTGTGCTGTGTTCATTGTGATGTGTTGTATTGTATTGTTATTATACTGTGTTGTGTTGCAATGTGTTATGTTGTGTTGGAATTGTTGTGTTGTGTTGTGTGCTGTACATTGTGTTGCAATGTGTTGTGTTGTGTTGCAATGTGTTTGTTGTTGTCAATGTGTTGTGTGTTGTGTTCAATGTGTTGTGTTGCAATGTGTTGTGTTGTGTTACAATGTGTTGTGTTGCAATGTGTTG